>MRSU01000954.1:0-17521 GCA_008369845.1 Trichomonas gallinae
GCGGTGGTGAAGATGGACCAGCAGCTGATTGAGAAATATTCTGTGGCAGTTGCTTGTCATTCTGAACAGCACCACCAATTAAACCGGTAAGTGTAGGAGCAGCAACAGAGGAGGCACCTGCTGCGATTGGAGCTGCATTGTTTGCTTCTGGTGATTTGCCATCTGACTTTGGAGCATCCTTTCCTGCAACTGGAGGTTGAGCACCATTTGATTGTTCATTTACAGTTTGTGGAAGAGACTTATCATCAGTATTTGATGTTTCTTCGTTTTGTGGATGAGACTGCTGAATTGGTTGTGAAGTCAATGGCTGATTATGAGAATCAGAAACTGTTGGTTTGCCTGGTTGAGTTTCATGTGTCGTTGACTGGTTGTCTGATTTGTTAGCTGTCTTGTCTCCTGGTTTGTTCTCTGATTGTGGTTGTGAATCATTCTGTTCTGGTTGATGACCTGGCAGAGCAATTGCTGGTGTCAGCTGTGATGAAGCAGGTGGTATAACAGGCTGTCCTGGTTGTTGTGACTGTGAGGTCATTGGCTGATTTGGTGTAATAGCAATGTTCTTATCATTGGCTGTAGGTTGTCCCTGTGAAGTTGAAGGAGATTGGCTGTCGGATTTTTGTGGATTAACAATACCACCAAGAAGTCCACTCATTGGCTTGTCTTGGTTTTCAGAAGTTTGTTGTTGCTGCTTCAGATCTGAAGCGGTTTGAGGCTGGTTTCTGTCAACAACATTTTGTGATTGTGAAGGAGCATCACCAGAAATTGGCTGAGGATGCTGGCTGTCAGATGGATGTTGTGATGATGCAGACTCTGTTGGACCTTCTCCCGACTGTGAAATCTCGCTCGGATGATGATGGTGGTGATGATGTTTTGGCGATTTCTCTGAAGATTGTTGCTGGGCTTCTGAGGCAGATGTTGAGTATTCAACTGTTGCAAATTGCGATGGTTCGCTGATTCCAGCTGGATCTGCGAAAGTCTTTTGCGGTGTTTCGATGATAACCTGCGAAGATCCTCCAGCGGGATGTGCATTCTGGTGAGGTTGAGCAACATTGGACTGCGATGGATTCTGCTGACCTTGTACAGCATCTGAAATGAAGCCAGACAAAGTTGGCGAAGAATTGTTTATTGTCTGTGATTTATCAGTGACTTGACCTGGCTGATTCTCTGGCAAAACCTGTTGTTGGTTGTTTCCTTGCAGCTGCTTCGATGAATCAACATTTTGCTGTGCATATGGTTGATTATTGTTAACTATTCCTGAAATTGGAGTAGAACCAGCAGATCCAGCAATACTTGGACTGATTCCATGCTGCTGGTTAAGTGGAGCAGCGAGAGAAGTATTGACTGGACCTTGCTGTGTGGTTGGATCGGAAGATTGTGGCTGATTGTTAACAAAATATTGCTGCTGAGATACTGGCTGATTATTGTTGACAACTCCTGGTAAAAGTGGAGCAACACCAGGAACTGATGAAGCATTGTTTGCGCTTTCTGGAGAGTGTTGTTGCTTTGATTGATCAGATGGTTGTTGTGGAAGCTGTTTGTTATCAGAATTTCCAGCAATATTTGGATTTGTTGCATTTTGTTGTGGGAGCGGAGCAGCTGTTAGATCAGGGTAGTGCTGTTGCTGCTGTGCGGCTGGTTGGTTATTATTATTAACAACGCCTGCTAAGAGTGGAGCAAGTGGGCCAGCTGTGGAAGAACCGTTGCTTGCATTCTGTGGGCCTTGTTGCTGGTTGTTCATCTGTGGCTGCTTTGAAGGGTCAACATTTTGCTGATATTGCTGTGGCTGCTGCTGGCTATTATTAACAGCACCAGCTGTTGGTGGAGCATTAGTGGCATTTGATGGTGCATCATTTCCATTAATTGACTGTGGCTTGTTTGAATCTGTTTGATTTTGTTGTTGAGATTGATAATTCTGCAGTTGAGATCCACTTTGTGGGTGCTTTGATGGATCGATAAACTGTTGTTGTTGTGGTGAACCAACCTGAGACTGAGAGAATGACTGTTGTTGTGGTGAACCAACTTGTGATTGTGGGAATGATTGTTGTTGTGGTAATCCAGCTTGTGACTGAGGGAAGGATTGCTGCTGTGGAGATCCAGTTTGAGGGTGTTGATTAGCATTGACAACGTCGCCCAAAAGTCCTGCTAATGGTGGAGCAGTTGATGTGCTCTCAGGTATTTGTTGCTTGGAAGGATCACTTGAAGGCTGTTGTTGTTGAGAATGTATCTGTTGATCGTTTGGCTGTTTGGAAGGATCTGACATATTCTGTTGCTGAGAAGATGTTGCTTGTGGATGCTGTGCACTTACTGCACCATTAACGAGCTCTGTCAACGAGTTCGGAGCCTCTGTCTTGTTTGCATCAGGTTGATTCGGTTGCTGAGACTGCTGCTGAGGAGAAGCTTGTTTTGATGGATCAATAGGTTGTGATGGCTGCTTCGACTGATCATCAGTCTGTTGCTCAGGTGGGATCTTTGATGGATCAGAAATTTGTTGAGAATTCGTGCTAATTACACCTTCGATAAGACCTGTGAGCGCAGGAGCCCCATTTGAAGCTGGTTTGTCTGATGCTAAATGAGGAATTGATTGTTGATTGGATGGGGATGATTTGTTTTCGAAATCTCTGTCCATTGGCTTCTCTTCCTTCTTGTTACCATCAGCAACAGAAGTGAGAATATTTGAAAGCATATTTTGAGGCACTGTGTCTTCCTTCGGCTTTGGCTGATTTTCGTTATTCTGCTGAGTTGGTTTCTCACCTGATGGATTTGTTTGTGGGGATGTTGCATTATTTGGCAACTTCTGTTCTTCTTGTTTTGATGATGTTGAGGATTTTCCTTGTTCCAGTTTGTCTGCTGGTTTCTTTTCTTCTGTTTTTGTATCTGGGAGTGCCACACCTGTTAACAAATCTAATAGCGTTGGCTCATTCTTTGTTGCATTTGGTGTTGTTACAGCTGTACTTTGTTTCGGTGCATCATTCTTAGTCACACTTTGATTTGGTGCATCAACCTTGGCTGGATTTTGATTTGGTGAATCATTCTTAGCTGCATTTTGATTTGTTGTATCATTATTTGCTATGTTTTGTGGAGTCTTTTCTTCTGGCTTCTTAAACAAATCGAATAATGTTGGTGGAGCGTTTTCATCTTTCTTTTCATTAGATGGTGTTGCTAATTCAGCTAATGGACCTGCAGAGCCTTGTTTCTCTATTGGCTGATTATTATCTTTATTATCTCCCGGTTTAGAGTTATTAGTAGAAGTTTGTTGATTGTTGTTAGTTGGCTGATTATTATCTGTTGGCTTCTGTTGTTTGTTTGCAGGAATTTGAGGAGAAGGATGTGGAGATTCCATGATTGGGTCAAATACTGTGCTTGGCTGTGTCTCTTTCTCGGGTGACAAATTCTTAGCTGGTGATGAAGAAGCAGATGAAAGAGAAGAAATCGGAGCAATCGAAGTTGAAGAACGAGAAATTGCTCTGTTAATTCCATCTTTCTTCATGCTCAGAAGTGAAATTGGAGCCTGCTGTTCTTCTGTGACAACTTGCTCCTCCTTTGTTGGTGATTTGTTGTTTAAGTTTGAGATAAAGCCCATTCCTATAATTGGCGGAACTTTGTTTGGTGTCTTAGGAGATCTTGCAGATGAAATTTGCTTCTTTTCGTTGTTATTGTTGTCGCTGTTGTTTAACAAGCCAGCGAGCGAAGGAATAGCAGGCTTTGCTGGTGTCTGTGAGTGTCTCAACGAGTTCTGAGATTCATATTTGGGTAGTGTGGCATTGTTATGTACATTGTTTTGCTGATTATTTGCTTGTTTGACTGGCCGAGGTGTTGATTTATCATTATTGTCATTATTTTGCTTTTCTTTATCAACAGCATCAGCAACCATCTCAGATAATGGTTTATTATTGTCTTTTTCTGCATTCTCTGATGGTTTCCTCGAAGAATTGTTTTCTGGAATATTTTCATCCTTTGGAACATTAATTCTTGGTGTTGTATTTATTGCTGAATTCTGTTTGGAATCTACATTTTCCCTTGCTGAATTTTGCTTTGATAGAGTTTGTTCATTTTCGTTATCATTAGGATTGGATGGATCAAATCTGTCTGGTGTAATTGTAGGGAAAACACCTTTATCATTACTCACACGCTGTCTCCTCCTCTTCTTCTGTGACCTGTCTGATTGTGGAGAAGAACCGGGTTCGTTTTGGCTTCTCTGGCTTTGCGGCGCTGACCCTTCTTCATCTGCTTCATCGACTTTCACCAGTGGACCGTTATTATTATTACCATTGGCCTTGTCTAGCACATTCAGCACGTTCTCGAATCTCTCCTTAGTAGAGAAGTGGAGTTCATCATCGTTCTCTTCATCAAGATGAATTTTGTCTGACGTCAAAGCTCCGTCCGTCCTGAAACTCCTCGAACTTTCATCCTGGTCCTTCAGCTGCTGATCATTCGTCTTGTTGACAAGCTGCTGTATCGGTGGCTTCTTGCCGAGCGGTGAGTAGCCTTTAGTGATGACGTTCTTCTGAGATGCTGGAATTTTCGGTTCATTTGCTTCTTCTTCTTCGCCGTCTGATATAGAAGAGGACTCTTCGATATAAAATTCTTGAGGAGAAGTAAGCAATGAGCCGTTATCCATCTTCTTTTGTTGGGGATGCTGTAAATCATTCGATGCATTCGAATCATTTTCATTTTTAATTTTAATTGATGATTTTCTTGCACTCTTTTGATCACTATTCTGCGACAGGTCAGGAATTTCACTGATTTCATGCGGTGAAACTTCTGTTTCATTTTGATGATTATTTTCTGGAAATGTTTCTTGTTTACGCTGGCTTGATTTATTTCTAGTAGGGGTATATATCTGATTTTGTCTAACCGGTGAATTTCTTGATTTATTGGATCTATTCGAATTTAATTCCTTATTTGCTGATTTCTCTGGTGGATTATCATTTGGGAGCTCTAGGAGGACGTCTTGGTTGATACTATCTTCTTTATTATTTGTTTTTTCCATACGTTTATTTTCAATTTCAGACATAGTAAATCCATCATTTTCAGATTCATTTTGTTTCTTGTACTGATCAGTAGGATCGATTTCGGTTGCTTTATCATGTGAAATTCTTTGATTTGGAGTTGTTTTTGGTCTACTTGGAGAATTAGTCTGTAAAACTGGTAAACCTTGCGTTGCACTACCTGTAGAGTAAATCTTAATATCTGGTTGGTCAATAGGTTCATCATAACCGACGAGAATTTCTGCCTCATTATATTCGAACGCAATTTTATTCGGTTTCGTATTATGCTTAGGTAATTTAGTGGTTCTAACTGGGGTGTATGCTTCAGATCTGTTAGGTGTAGATTCGTTAGATGCGTTTGCACGTTTAATTTTCAATCTCTCCGGTGAATTAGCTCTACTATTGTTTGGTGATGCTCTAGGTTTGTTTTGCGTCAGGAAAACACGCGATGTTAAACCTGATTCATTCAAATTTCCTAGCTCGCATTCGAAAGGTGGACGTTTTTGCATTTTCTTTCGCGTAGCATTCTCCTTCGCTATAAATTCCTGCGTGCTCATCTCCTTAGATTTTGGAGATTTAGGTGATAACAATAAATTCGATTCAAACTTCTCATTTCCTATCATACTGTACAAGTGGTTCGCTTTTTGAATTGCATTAATCTTTTCTGTATATGCTGTGTTGCGATATTGTTCAATATGTGGCGTTATGTCTGTTTGCATCTGTATATCCGATTGAATAGCATTTAGTCGTTGAATGTGACGTGAATAGGCCCTCTCCTGCTGCCTTAACTCGACATGAACGTTAAGAGCGCGATCGGGCCTCCTCATAACGGATCTTTTATATTTCCGCTGTCACACCCGTAAAATTCTCTCAATTTTGTCACTTTTTGAAATTTTAGGCTTTACATTGTCAGATAACGTGTTTTTTACATCTCAAATTGAGAGGGAAAAATGATGATGGAATTTTACAATGTCATATTTTTATTTATCCATACATAATATAACCAGCAATAATAGATATTCTGGAAATCGTTTGACAACGAGATAACTTGCACCGTACAGCACCTGTTGTCAAAAAAATAAAATATGACATTGTAAAATTTTACATTGTCATATTTATGGAAGTTTTATAAAGCTCCAGCAATATTGGATATTCGGGAATCTGTTTGGCAGCATGTATATTTATTCTGTGCTGATGCTGCTGTTAAGTTATCAAACAATTTCTAGAATTTCGTTGTTTGATAAGTCAACGTAAGTATTTTACACATATGTGTGATTCCGACTGTATTTGCAAATTAATTTGATGGAAATTGCCAAAGAAACTGGGAAAAATTCAATCAAAGTTGTGAAGACTTTCATCTTGAAGCCAAATTTGTGTATTGAATTTCTAACATGGAATATATCATAATGATGTAAATTTATATGTAAAAATACATATGATGGGAGAGTTTCTAAAAAATTGTCTATTATGCATATCTTTTTCGTTTGTGGCTGTTAGACTTTTTGAAAACATTATCTTCTGAGTTGGATTGGACCCTGCTTAAATATGTTTTAAGAGCATAAAACGTATCTGATTTAATTGTAAGTAAATCGATAAATGAATCAGATGATGACTCTTCTGTAGGATTTTCTAATGTGCGGAGTAGATTATCAACGACAGCTAACTGTTTTTCATCTAAATTTTTGAGTATTTGATTTTTCATGGCAAATAGCTCCATTTTATCAGTAGATGCGGGATTGTTTAGTTTTTTCATAGACTCTACAATTGATGGATCGAGTGATTTTAGATTTGATATTTTCTCTATCAAAGTAAGATATTTTGCTGACCATTTTTCTATCCATTGTTCAGGAGTAATTGGCTCAATAGAGTTCACTTCATTTAGAACTTTTTTTTTAAGATATTTTATTGATTTTTTCTCGATTTTTGTAATATCTTGGGTTTCCATCAGCGTAGTGAAGAACTTTACGAATTCTTCTTTAAACATCTTAAAGTTTTTATATGAATTTTGAATCAATTTCGAATTGATTGATTGAAAAAACTGTCCATCCATGTTTTCACCGGCAAATTTACTGCTCTCTGTGAAGTATAAGAACAAACTATTGCTTTCGAGTTTATTCATTAACTCGCGACACTGAGAAATCTGTCGCAAATTCATTATAATTGCATTTGACATTTTTTATTTCTTTACTTTCGGAAAAAGATTTTTATTTTGATCAATTGGACATAAATGGGGAAAAGAAGTGGAATTTTGGAATTCTAAATAATAAAATGTAGAATATAATACATAATATACATTATTCACTTAATTACATTGGAAAAGTGTATTAATTGAACGAAAAAAAAACTATATCGAATAATATGAATGCATTTTAAATTAGAGTTAGTATAGTAAATTAACACCAGTGATAGTCAACAAACTTGGATATTTTATTTCAAATATTTTATTCCTCAAGAAATTTCATGGACTTTGTATGGGAAGTTCATTCTATTGTTAAAAAAGAATTATAAAAACAGAATAAAATCGTTGAGACCAAAATTAACCTTATTAATGAATAAAGAGGGCAATTCCAGTGACCTTTCTGACGTACAGCGTTTTAAAAGTGCAAATCATGCTGCTTACTTGCTCAGTTGCTTGTTCCCGACATCATTGAAGATGAAATTAATTCAAATTTACTTTCTTTTTGGATTGATATTATTTGCAACGTTAAAACCGAATGGATTTGTATCATTAGAACAAGTTAATTATGACAAAAAACCCGGATCTAAACCAGCAACACTCGGATATAATGTAAATTATGTACATCTATTTAATTGGAAGAAAGATTTATCAAATGCTACGAGACAAATTCACTCAAAAAATTTATTAACAAAAATAAATCTCCCTGCTTATGCACTCGTAAGAGAATCGAAAATTTTATATCATTTCGAAAATGTTTATATTTCAAAGTTTGGCGTTGTTCAAAATGACCATGACTTAGCTATCGTAAAAAAGCTCAATCATGCTTATAAAGAAGTGGCAGTTGGCCTTATAAAAAATCCAGATCCAATGTTTTACTATAATAAAATTGTAATGGTATACACGAAACATTCAGAATACGGACATTTCATCATGGATCAAGTATGCGCATTGATACAAATTCCAGAAGAATATTTTGAAAATGCAGAAATTTTCATTAATTTTCCGGCGCATTTATCAAAAATCTATTGCAAAGTGCTTGGCTTCAATACCAGCCGCATTCATCAGCTTGAGACTTACTATGTTTTCTGTAAAGAAGTTATTACACTAGTTTCCTCAGATTCTGTAAACTCTCTGCTTGTTTGCGGAATGCCTTTGCTGCGCACAAAAATGTATGCAGCTTTAAATCTCTCAGGAACAATTCCAACGAAATATTTATTTTTGAACCGAAAGAAAGGCATATGGGGGAGAATACAGAATGTTGAAGAGCTGCAGAAGCTTGCATCAGTAAAATTCCCGCAATATAATTGGGAAATTGCTAATGAATCGATTGTCTATTCAGTTGCTGAGGTCAGCAAATGGCTTGCTTCTACGAAGCTTTTAATTACCACGGCTGGGTCTATGAATATGAACTGTATCTTCATGCATCCGGGATGTGCTGTTTGTGCATGTGGATCGAAAGTACTTGATTATCCAGTTTTGGCCGTGTCATATTCACTAGATTTGTGGTGTATTTATACTAATGGGCATTTGCTCCATGGATATCTTGATTCAAGACCATATCCGACAGATTTATTCATTGAATCATTAGGTCTTTTAATAGAAGCACAGGAAAAGGGTGCATGGCCAAAGAGAGCAACACATCATTATTTATATACATGGCCAATTAGGAGCATTGTTAGAGATATAACAAATAATGTTCCTCCTTATCTCCTGAAGCCATACTACTATTACTCACAGAGAGTAATATAATATTATATTAGTTTTTGTTTGTAAATATTATTTTTATTGAAAATATTTGAGGATTTTTGGAATTTTGAGTAACAAAATATGTTTTATGGTATGTATACATATGATTGATGCAATGAAAAAACACTGAAAAATATAAGGTTATTTTCACAAATGACGCAAAGATTTGGAATTCTTGCTGGTCCAAGTGAAGCGGACCAAAATCACTACATAGAAACACTCAAAAATATTTTTAGGCACCAGACAAACATTGATACTGAAAGTCTGAAATTCGTATCTTATCCAGATGCAAATTTAGTTAGTATCGAAGCAACATCATATGAAGATCAAAAATCAATAGCCGCATTATCAGGAAAACCTGGAATACCGGTCATGTTTTCCTTAACACATTTAGACGATTTACCAAAATACTTAGATGCTTTCAAAAACTTTGTTCCTAAAGTTACAAAAGGTGAAAAATCAAATCTTTCATTGTTATTTAAGCGATTTTCGAAAATGAAATTTAATTGCAATTTCCCTCAAGCGATGTCATCATTACTATTATATACAGGCGTTTATGCTAAGACCCATAATTTATCTATTAAAGTAATTAACCTTGCAAGTAATAGAATTAGAAACTTTAATGGAATGAGATTAATTAAAAGCTATTTCCCAGACTTAAAAACCATATACATTGGTGGAAACTCTACTGATGAACATGAACCTAGCTATCTTAGGGATATCGAATTAATAAATGAAGTTCCAGTTATGGAGGATGAAAAGGACTCAGATGATAGCTCATCGGATGATGATTCCGACGAAGAAAAAGTTGTCGAAAAATTCGTTCCTCCTCCAGATCCAATTATATATGAATTGACACAACCAAATGTTTTACTAAGCTCATTATCGTATGATAGCTTTACACACAACGAACAATATGTTAAATCATCAGAATTGAAGCCATTCTTGATTCCATATCTTCGATGCCTCGAAGAAGCTCCACAATGCGCTAGCAACTACTACACAGATACAGCAATACTGTCGTTGTTAATATTAAAGCCGAAAAAGAAACCCAGTACTCCATTAAATTTATATAATAATATCTCTACAGATATAACAAAAGGACAGACCCATTATTGGAAAGGAAGTGAAATAGCAGAAGGATTGAATGAAATTTTCCCATATGGATTCCATCACAAAATTTCATACTTAATAACTCATCAATTTGATGATTTCTTATATTCAATAGTTTTTCATGGAGTATGTATTGGAAAGGAAGCATTTACATACTATTTTGATAGAACATTGACAATTCGGAAAGAAAGAAATGTATTCTTTGTTTCTAATGATTGCATAACTCTTCGTGACGAAAAGAAATACTTATAGACTTATTAAACTTTATATTATTGTTGTTTGAATATAAATTTTTATAAAAATCATTTTAATCAAAATATTTCAAATACAAAACACATCCTATGCCTTAAGGATTGCTAATGTTTTGAGTGTCAAGTCATGAAAATGGAATTATTTTATTTGATAAATATAAAACGATAATATATAAAAATAGATTAAAGATATGATAGAGTTGATGATAGAATTGATATTTTTATGGTTGTTATTGGTTAAAATGCAGAAGAAAATGCTAAAAAAGGAAAAAAGAGATTATTAAAAGTGACAAATAAATAATGCTGGAAATTGCTGATTCTCAATGGAATTTTATTCCAAAAAGTGAAAAGCTATTTGACCTCCAGACTATGAAAATGGGGCCAACATTATACCTTTATTTCTTCATCTTTTGGACAGTTGCATGGTTTGTTGGATTAATTTGGTTTATCTGCCTTAGAAATGAAACCGAAATTCAAATGCGTTCACCTGTTTTGGTTATTTTAAGTGCTCTCGGATCAGAATTCGCGTTACTTTGCACAACATTAGATTATGTATTATCGCATGAACACTATCCATGCTTTTTGGACCTCTGGTACATCTTACTATTCTTCCCTCTTTACTTCATCCCGTTCGTCCTTAGATTTATGCGCTATTTCTTCACTATGTGGGAATTAGATCGTTGGCAGAAAAACAAAATATCCGATCCACGTGCAAGTGTTTGGGTCCTGGAATCCACATGGGTATCAATTCTTGGATTTATTGTTTCTCTGACAATGCTTTCAGCTGTTATTTTACAATATACGATTCTTTCGGATTATATGACAACTTTCGGCTGCAAAATTACTCAAATCACTTCAGTTATTCTATTCGTTATGTTCTCCATTTGCTTACTCATTGTTATTGCAGGTCTCATTTTAATGCGCCATTTCCCTGATCCTTATAGAATTAAATACGAATTAATTACTTGTTTCATCGTATGGATCTTCTCCCTCGGTCCATATCTTTTCCTTTTCTACTTCAGAGGAAATTCGAATACAACAATTTTCATGTACATTTTCATGATTGCTGGATACTTCACAAGTGTTATTCAGCCTATTGCTCGTACATATATCGTACCTCCTGAGCCACAAACACCAGAAAAAATATTGGATACACCAGAACAGCTTATTATGGATCCTGAAGGCTACGATCTCGTTATGCGAGTTCTTATTTCAAAATCTGCTGCTGAAATGCCACCATTTTTAAAGGCGGTTCTAGAATTCAAGTCAATCGATGATTCAGATACAAATAGGAAGTTGGAAGTTGCACAGAGAATCTATACTACACATATATGCAAAGATGCTCCTCTTGAAATTAACATTTCTGCTGCAATGCGTAAAGATATCGAAGATCGTATGGGATTTCCAACAACTGATATGTTTAACAATGCATACAGAGAAGTTCTTAAACTTATGAGGACAAACTTCATGAAAGACATCAAGAATCTCGAATCCTATCAGCAGCTTGTTCAAAAGCGTGAAGAAGAACTTCAGAGGAAGAAAGTTCAAGAAGCTTTGATGACTGGTGCCAAGAATACTAATTAGTTTATGATATTTTTTGTTCGTCTTTTTTTATTTAAAATGTTCGTATTTCTATTGCAATAATATGACTTTTACATTTCATTCTCATGTTTTATTATAATAAAACCCATAAATTTGCTAATAATTAAATATGATATCATTATTTTTATTAAGAACATTAAATTTACTTCTTTTAAACTGACACATTTTTCGTTAAATGATGAATGAAAGTAAATCGTTGCCCAATTACTAAAAATATAATATTTAATAGCAATAACTTAAATTTACACATATTTTTTGAGGTACTTTATAATCTTTTCTTTTGTCTGAGTTGTATACAATTCCCATTGCTTTGGTATTAAATTCAAATCCTTTTCGCCAATAATTCTCTCAAGCTTGGGCTTAACATCTTCTTTAATATTGTTGACATTGAAGTTCGGAGGCAAGAAAATCTGTTTGTATCGAGAATCTTGTAAGAATTCTTGAGGAGTGAATTTTACCAACTCGTCTAACTTCTGATGGAGAAGTCCGAGCTTCTTAAACCACTCATCTTTCTCATTTTCTGCGCGCTGTGAGTATCTTTGGTTAATATCTAATAACATGTCACTGGCCATGGCTGTGATAATATTATCATTTCCATTAAATAGCTTAGAAGCATCGTAAATCAGTTCAAAATCCTTGACAAATTCGTCGACTGATGTGTATTTCTTTTTTTCAAGTTTCATTTTCATGGTTGATAAATCCATTGGCTTTGAAACGACCTGTTTATATTGCGGGTACTCCTTCTCGTTCACCTTCTCAAGGAATGGCACAGAAATAGGCCAGGATCGAACTTTGTTGAGAAGATCCGTGCACCACTTTGTGTCGAAGTCGTTCATCTTTTTTGACACTTCAGGGAAAATCAAAAACAGCGAACAATTAGCAGACTTTTACCCTCTTTTCGCTACATTATGTAGCATTCCACCTTTGAATACATCAATTTCTCATGTATTTGTTCGATATTTCATTAATTCAATAACATGGAACTTAAAACTCATGAATAACATAATGATTTGGAAGTGTGTAAGATTTTCCATCTTAATCTATAAATTTCTCAAATCTTTTTGCTTTTTTTCATTAGATCAATCTGAAGAAACATAAAACTCATTAATAATCGATTATTTTGGAAGTGTATTATGTCTCTAAATCCATCAATTTCTCATATCTTTTTATCAAAATTTGATAAGTTCAATCTGATGAATTATAGAACTCATTGATAATTTGTCATCTTGGAAGTATATTGCAATTAATCTGTAGCGAACGGAAAACCAGTATTAAAAGTGACATGTTTACGCGTCATATTTGACATGTAAAATGTAAAAAGTGAAAATCATAAATAAGGGGGTGACACCAAATCCTCATTTTTCGACAAAACTCAAGCAAATCGTGTCTGTAATCATATGGTGCATTTCTGTATCAAATGAGGGACTCATCACATGATCACAGTAATGTTTTTCTCGATAAATCTTGTCGGAAGCTCTTAAGAGCAACTGAGCACATATTCAATGATAACATGTACAAAATCTTTCATTGATTATGTCTTTGTTGTCTCTTGACAACTTTCGACAAGAATATCTTCTAATTCTCGAAAAAATTAAAGAAAATCATGTCTGTGATCACATATATTGCATTTAATCAATATTTTTTTCATGCTATAATATTGAAATTGTTTAGTATTTATTTTGGTGATATATTCTATGAAATGAAGTAAAATTAGAAAAATATTATACTTACAGTACTGTGCAGCATCTATTGTATACTCTCAATTTAGTAAATTCCAAATTATTCATCTTGGTTAGCTCAATTTGATATATTTTCAATAAACTATTAACTGTTACATATTATGCATATGATAGGATCATAAACAAGCCATAATTCATGTTTAGTTTATGAAATTTCAATTTTCGTATAAAATTTGAAAGTATGAATTTATGTATAATATAAGAATTTATTAACAAAAACAAAAGGTGGTAATATACATTCATTGATTATTTTTGATTAGAATGGAAGATTGAGTGGAGTCCTCAATTTGAATTTCTTCGTTGGTCTCTGGAATGGACGGCATCTAATTGCTGTTAGATTTATCTCATAGTTTTGTTTTGGATGATGTAGACAAACTAAAGTATGATTTTTGTTAATTTGCTTGATTTTGTTATCTTTTGAAACGACAATTATAGCTCCAGCAGATTCTTTGACAATCAATCCATCGAAACCAATCAAATTTGGATCTTTTGATGATATAACTGTGATTGGGGCACCATGAAGATCCATTTTAGTAACGCTCTGCTCATTCGAGCTTATTCTACCAGCATAATCAAGCCATAATTTAGAAATAGGCTCAATTAATTCGTATGTGATTTTACTTTTATCGTATTTCATATGATCTTTTCTAAATTTACGTGTCGCTAATGATTTCCATGTTGCATGCTTTCTTTCGTTTCTATTAATTTTTCTTTGTTCGACAACATCAGTTTTTGATTTGCTCGTTGTTAGATGATCTAATGGAATAAACTGGTTCTGAAGCTTTGGGAGGTCCTTCATACCCGATATTTCTGTTTTATGAGTCTTCGCTAAAACATAGTCAATACCATGCTCAGAAGACATTGAAATTTGTCACATTTTGTAAAGTGTCAAATTTAAAATATGTAAAGTATTTTTTGTCATATTTGTTTTTTGACGTATTTGGTAAATTGTCAAATAAAATATTTGTAAAGTGATTCGTATCAAATTTTTCAAAAACAGGGAAATAAACAATGAAAACAAAAGTATTTACAGCTACATGATTGTATATGTTTTAGAGGTCTTTGTGGTTCTTTGCGAATTCAGCCATGTGCTGATTGAATTCTCTATTGATATTTCTATATCTGCGTAATATCTTTGGATCAAGTCTATTGATATTAATCAATCTAACAATAATTCCAGCAAAGAATAAGGAAAGAAGAAGGAACATTAAGAATAAATATGGATGTTCATGAACCCAGTCTTTCATTTTAACAATTAATGGTCTTTTGCTTCTTTCTTCATTCTCTTTAACCATTTTTTGCAATCTTTTAATCGCATTGTTATATTCTTCGTCTTGTTCTTTCTTAATTTGAGCATTTAGCTTTTGTAACATCTCTTCTGCAGTATCTCCTTTCTGAACATCTTCCATTTCGAGCACTTTGTGCGCTTTCTTAAATAACGTTCTAAACATGCTTCCAGAAGTTGTAATTTGGACGAAGACTTCATCCATATCCTCTTCTTCGTCATCATCTTGACTTCTTTTTTGTTTTTTAGTCATTGCTGTTAAAAATTCATTCTGAAGATTTCTATAGGCAAGTGCTTTTGTCCAATTTTCATCAGATTCATAAATATCACTTATATTTCCCAAAGCTAATGCTGTCCATCTCAACTCAAAGTTCGAATCAGGATTAAGCGCGACAATTTTCTCGGAATCGTATATGACTTGTTTGTATTTTTCTATAGCCAATTGCTTATCTCCTTTCTTTTGAAGAATTTCTCCCATTCTAAAAACACCCTGAATTCCATCAGCATGAGATATTGTTGCTTCAATCATTTTTGCTAGAATTCAATGTCACTTTTGATATTTACAAGATTCGTCACTTTTTAATAGTTGTGACACTTTTCGCGGTTTCATTCAATTTTGAATTCAAAAGAATAACAACTATTTCAAAATGAGAAGAATTATAATCTATGATAGAATGATATGATTGTTTGTCTATAAACATTATATCTGACTCTTCAGTGATGATATTACATTGATATAGCGAAGTTGATTTTTAATCTTAAATTATCTTCTCAAGCATCATTATTTCCTCCTGTTTATGTATTATTCTACTAGTTTATGTAGCATATTATATTCCTTATATAATTCTATATATATTATAACATCGCATGGGACTTTTGCCTAATTATGTTTCTCTCGAGAAAAATTTAAATTTAATATAGCTGAAGAATCAAGCTGCAAAAACCATTGTTCCTTAACTAACTTTTTTGCTGCATTAAAGGTTCAAGATGTCATTATTATATATCGAAAATATTTTGAAATCCTTTTCTATTTTACTTGGAATTAAAAATTAGGGGTTTGATGTTGTATATTTCTGATAAGTCGAATGGTTTGTTGTAAAAATGATAAAAGTTTTATGAATTATTTTTAGATGTAAACTGTCAGAAAAATAAAATGCTGAATATATTAGCGTTACTCAGTGTTTTATTCCCATTATTTGAGGATCCAAATACTGAGTTCCTATGTGATAATAATTTCACTCAAGTTTTGCTTCCACTCAGAGATGCTTTTGTATTTATCAAATCAAAGAAATGTCCGCATTGCGCTGAGTTTTACCCGAATTTTGCAGTACTTGCGCGCCAAAATCCACATAAAACTAAGTTTTACACCGTAGATTTCGAGAGTTGCCCAAAGACTGTTTACCATTTCAATGTTTCTGGCTTTCCTACACTTGTTTTCCCGAGATATCTCAACAGGTACTCTTTCTGCAACACCAGAGATATCAATGGGCCGCTTCAAGCCTGTATGAACGAAAAATATTTTCCTGCAGGTCAAATAATTCATTCATATAGTGAATTAGTCGACGTAATAAGCAAAAATCAGAGCTTCTTTTTATCAAATCATCAACTTTCAGACGCAGAAAAACGAGAGGCAGATGAATTCACTCCCGAAATCAAATTTTACAGTTTAAATTCATGGGAATTCATGCAAAAAGCTCTTCCTCAGTACAAACCACAAGCAAATTTGATATATTATCGTGCTGAAGACAGACAATTTTTAGATGTGAATAACAAAATCGATAGAAAAGTGATCTCAGATTTCCTTGCACAAAATAAGAGTCCTGCATACATAAAATATACTCCTGAAAATGTAAATGATGTCTTTACCACAGGAAAAAAGGTTGTAATGATTAAATTCGACAAATCTTATGATGTATTCAATAATTCAGACTTACGTATCCTAGAAGAAGCCGGAAATTCTGGTGAAAAAGTTGTTTATTTCACTTCTCAAACATCAGCAGTTTTTAATGATGTAATTCAACCTCCTGAAGATGCTCCATCACCAGTCATCGCAATAATTGAATTAATGATGGATACAGATCCTCCAAAATGGATTCGTTTGACTGAACAGTCTCCGAAAGATTTTATCAAAGATGTTTTAACAAAGAAACTCAAATCTTACGTAAAATCCGAGGAAATCCCATCTGATAATGATGGACCTATTAAACGAATCGTTGGCTTAAATTATAAAGATGAAGTTGAAAATGCGAAGAAACCTTTCGTTTTATTAATCTACAAAAGCGAAAACTATGCCACATCTGTTTTACAGGATAAACTAGTTGATGCAGAAGCAGAAATCGGAAATGCTGCATTATTTGGAATGATTGATATTAGCAAAAACACAATTCCTTTAACTGTACCAGAGAATCCTCCAATTGTGGCAATAGTCAACAGAGAAAAGGTTTCTTATTATACACGCAGTGAAAAAGCAAATCTTGTTCAATGGATTCAAGCTAATATCCATAATAACGAGCTCTAACTTTGATTTTTTTGTTAAATAAATGTTATCTTTATGTGTTATTCCACAAATCCCAATTTTTAAAAATGATCAAAAAAAAAAAAAAAAAAAAAAAAAAAAAAAA
>MRSU01000957.1:0-26178 GCA_008369845.1 Trichomonas gallinae
TGGCGCTATCATCGCCGGAGGCCCGATTTTTTAATTTGTACTGACAAATTGGAAATTTTGTTCCAATATGGAAACATTAAGCACTATAGTTTTATAGTGTATTTGCATAAATTATTTGACATTTGACTGTATTATTTATTTTTTGTTTAAAATATAGTTGAGTGTCAAGGTGTTTAAAAATAATAAATGCATTATATATCTATACATTATTTATTTTTAAGTTAACAATTGCTTTTGGTGATATCACATTTTAATTTCGCAATATTACGACTTAATTATGAATCGATTCTATCTAAACCCGACTCACTACATTCTTATTCACTAACACTGTATATTCCACATATAATCCATTAATCATAATGTTAATCAGATTCATTTCGAATAACTGGATTTTATCTAAGCATCGTAAAATTATTCAATGCTGCGTGCATTCTAAAAGCAAAATATATATATTATAAGCGGCAAAACTGCTTCTTGAATAACAGGATTTTTTCGATAGCCTCCAGAGATTTCACAAATACACAAATTACACAAATGGTATCAGTTATTTCGAATGTTTAATGCACCGACTCAATATAAAAAACAAAAGGAAATAAAATATTGCGAAATCGCAAGAAAACAGAGCAGAAATGGAAAAGAGTGCTAATATAGGTGTTAAAAGATGAGAAAATTTAAACAAACAATGAAAGCAATAAAAAGATTCTAAACCATGATGTTTTTCGGTGGAGTTAAACGTGAAATTCGCAGATCCTTCTTTATTCTCGCTCTTAGAAGGAAAGGTGTAGTGTTCCTCAAGCTGAGAGTCGGTAAAATTGGATCTGTTTTTGAATTGAAGTGCATGCTCTTATTACTTTGCGTTATTTTTGTTGGTGATGTCTTGTGTATGTGATCCAACAACTCCTGGCATGTCGGGCGCTCTTTAGGATCGAAAACTAAAGCATTGCGAATTAAGCTGCCAACTGGACCTTTTGGTTCGATTATGATATTAAGAGAGTCTGTTTGGATAGCTTTGATAAACTGAGCTTCGTTCATTTTAATCCAGGGGAAGTTTTTTGTCATCATAACATGCAATGTTATGCCGAATGCCCAGATATCTGACTTTCTGCCGTCATATACTTCATTAGATATCATCTCAGGGGCCATAAACATCGGTGTCCCACAAAACGTATGGAGAGAAGATGAGTTTTCTTTCGAGAGGCCAAAATCGATGATTTTTGGGTGCATTTCGCGATCGAATAAGATATTTTCGGGTTTTATGTCTCTGTGAGCAATATTCCTTTGATGCAAGTAATCCATTCCCTGTAAAATTTCTGTTGCGATTCTTAAAGTTTCGTCTGATGAGAATTGGTAACCTCTGGTAATCCAAGACATAAGGTCATTATTGGGGAGATATTCCATAATAATCATAATAATGTCTTCCGCATAAATTACATCAAATATTTTGACTATATTCGGGTGATTAAACCTTGAGCTTAGTCTGAGCTCGTTCTCGAAGTACATTAGAACATCTTTAGTAGCAATATCATTCCTGTTTACGATTTTAATTGCGACTTTATCATTTCGATATTCGTCTTCGCCCAGAACTACAATGGCAAAACCACCTTTACCGAGCGTCTTAGTCACCTTATATCTTCCGACAAACTCAGGGACTCTGATATTGGGGTGTTTCCGCAAATCAGATGGAGATTGCATTAAAAAAATTGAAAAAATTAAAAACCAAAATTTCGATATTATACACTCTAGATATACATATTATTAAACGTTGGAAGAACATTCACAAAATATTGTGAAAGCTATTCAAAAATATTTAGTTTACAAACTATAAATAATTGAATTTTTTCAATATGAAAAAATAAATAATAATAATTTTTTGTTGATATTTCGAATACTACACATAGGAATGATTTCGGTACATAAAATGGAATTCTGTGATCTCATTTTTTTGTAAATTAAAAATATATTAAAATGCATCTTTATATAATACTACAACTTTTATAAAATAAATTCTGTTGTCTCATTTTGTTATGAAATTAATAGCTTTTAAAAATGTATCTTTGGATGGTACTAAATCTTTCATCAAATTAATTTCTATTGTCTCATTTTTTTGTAAGCCATCGAAAAATGAGTTGATAAACGGCATTTATCGGATCAATATATGATTATATTCCATAAAATAAAACACCAGTAGAAAAATTTGTAAAAGTGACAGCAATTTCGATTAATCATCTAAAAATTCGAACACAAGCAGTATATAATGAGACAAAGCTTTCTAATTACGAAGCTTTAATCGTTCAATAAATACGGTTTATTGTAATTTTTTCCATGAGACTTCTGACATTTCAACATTTATCTTCTTTTTAGTCTTGTATTTCATATTCTGTGAAATCTGTTAAATTTATTATTCGTAAAATGGCAAAATTTCTTTTACAAGACAAATTACGCCCATATGAATGATTAATAGCTGCAATTGAAGGATAGACTATATTGTATACATACATCATGAAGCACATGAAAATAATTCATTTATGAAAGATTTCAACAAAATCTGATTTACTGTTCAGTCCATACATATGATTGGATTGTTTTCTTATTGATTTTACAGCCACTATATGCTAAAGTATACAAATCAACGACAGATGATGCCAATAGTAGAGTAGAAAGAGTGTTTTCACTCTTATACGATGATTCGTAATGTTTGATATGGAAGAAGTATCGTTGAATAAAATAATATAGGCTTCTTTATATATAAATGTTTCTATGACATAATATATCGAAATAGATAGTGAAATTGGATGAAAACAAGAAATTAAGATCATCATTGCTGAAAATTTAAAGAATATAACATGTTTGTTAATAAAATGACATATGTATTCTCATAAATATATCAAATATAATGATGTAAATGCAATTTAGTATGCATTGGTGAATGATTCAAGATGAGAAATTATTTTAATAACAATCATGCCATTTAGAGCGCTGTAATGCCATATATTAACATTGATACAGATGGAAACACAAACTAAAACTAAGTAAATTAAATTTTTGTAATATGTTTTATTCGGAAATACTGAAACTATTGATAAAAATTCAAAATTTTCTGAATTTATATGCAGTATGTATTATACTCACTATTGGTTGATTTTACTTCGATAGTTTATAAGTAAACATGTAATTAAACAAAATAGGATCATGAATTATTAAAATATTTTGGAAAAATTTACATTTTAATAAATAGACTCTACATAATTATATAATACTAAAATACCAAAATCTCATCCTCACAATCCACCACAATGTTTTGAGATAAACCGATTTTCAGAATGAATTTCAAAAATGTTGAAAATATGATTAATCTTTAGATAATAAGTCCACCCACAAATGAACCAAAACTTCAAACAATTTTGAACATTGTTTACTTATTTGGCCCATACATATCTATATATATTAGATATAATTATCATAAAATTGATTTGTCATAATAAAAAACCGTAATTTATTTCGAATAAGCATTTAACTTTGAGCATTGAAATACGCGATGGAGAACAAATAACCGATTTTCAAATTCAAATATTGAGAAATTTTCAGGTCTTATGTTTTCAATGTCTCTGAAACTTCTTTTCATGTAGCAATTCATTATTATATCAACTAATACCTAATCTCAAATGAATCAGAAAAACCGCTATAATCAAAATCATCATAATTAATTGGACAATAATAGCACAATAATAATATACAAAAACCGAATTTTTCATCTCAAAACTCAATTTACTTAGATATTTGTTGTAATATTATAATATAACATATTATCTTTCAAAATCAATTTTTCAAATAACATTTCCAAATCAAGAAAATTATATTAGATATATGTTATTTATCATATTCCTACCAAACCGAAGATTTATTCACAAAATTTTATTTAATAATTGGGTTTACAATATAATATCTGATGTAAATATGCTAAAATAATTTTTAACTATCAAAAATTGAGACTTTTTAGGTCCGATGTTTTCAATTTCTCAGAAACAAAGACCACTCTAAAAAATTAATTTTCTAAAGCGCGCTGTGTTTTTAGAATGTATATGACTAACTACGCACAGCTTCAGAAAGCCCACATGGAATTCTCTCAGTTCGATGACCAGCAGTTTGCAACTGATCCATTAGTCTTGCAGCTCGCGTTTCCGGATCAATGCGAATTTTTGAGGCTCTACGCCTTCTTCAAGTTCGCGTCCGACAGGAATAAGAGAAATATGGCTCTTTCGACATTTCAAAAACACCTCCAATTGATTAAGAACTATGTTGCACGTAATGATTACACTGACTTTGATCGCGGTTTAGCTTGTGGCATTCAATTCGGCCCCAACTACATGCTTGTTAATACCAAGCGCCTGAAATTATTTATGGGACGCTCGAAATCTTGCTTAAATGGCTGCTTCCATAAATGCGGCTTCCATGTTTCAAGAATTTCTTCAGAAGATAACCAGATTATCTCAGAGTTTTCCCGCAGATACGGGCGCCCATTACCACAACCACGCCAATGGTGCATCCGCTCGAATGATCCATCTATCGCAACAACCAATTCTGAATCAGTTTCTGAGTCCGAAATCGAAATAGCTACTGATCCTCTCGAGCACTTCCTTAACGTCTCGTCCTTACTTAATCGCAAGCCTGAGTCAATATAAGGTTTTCTTCGAAATTCTTATATGAATTGGGTTTATATTATTTAGTTTTTAAACTTTCTGTATTATGGAAATCCCAGAATTTTGAAATTTTATTTTATCTCGAAATTCAAAAATTGGAGTTTTTGCTTTCGACATTTCTAGATTTTGCTCTGCTTTTAGTAGGCTTTAATTTTTATAGTCGTTTATTGAGTTATAATTTTTTGTGGTTGATATT
The DNA here is from genome assembly GCA_008369845.1 of Trichomonas gallinae. NCBI lineage: Eukaryota > Parabasalia > Trichomonadida > Trichomonadidae > Trichomonas > Trichomonas gallinae. The sequence goes on from MRSU01000957.1 coordinate 4,894, forward strand.
TGAAATATGGTACAGAAAAAGTCTGCGGCAAAAGGGCCTCAAACTGCTAAGAATAAAACAAATAGTAGCATCAAAAAAGAATCCAAGCCAAAAACAGCGAAAAGCTTCTGGGCTTTAGATTTTGATGATTTTGTTTGCTTTTTCTTCATGATTTTATCAATATTATTTGTCTGGTATTCAGTGGAAGTTCATGGTAGTATAAATAACGTTCTTCATCATTGGGATGGGCCAAATTATTTATATGCTGGCTTAACTTTATATGATATACCACAAGATAATCCATGGACAGTAAATTTCAAGTACCCATCATCATATTTTGGATGTCATTTACCAGGTTATCCTCTTCTTATTCGTTTATGCTCAATTTTTTGCCTCGGACATTATGTAATGGGTTATTATTTGTCAATTATTGTTGGTTCCTGCTTATTCACATATAGTTTCAGACGCTTATTACTTGCCTACAGCTGTGTTCAGAGTCCATTTTTATCTACAATGATTTCATGCTGGTTTCCGATTCGTTTTGTCATATATCATAGTGTAGGAGCTTCAGAACCACTCTATATTTCGGCTATTTGCCTTTCGTTAATTTTTTATAAATTTGAAAGATTCTTCCCAATGCTTTTATCCGTATGGTTAGGATGTATCACAAGAATAGAAGGCATGTCAATAGGTTTTACAATCGGTCTATGTTATTTACTAAGATTGAAGATATTCAAAGCTGCAGCAATGTTTTTAACATTTGTTCCCACTGCTTTGCTAGTATTACTCCATTATTATCGCTTCAATGATGCTCTCGCTTATATTCATTTTAATAGCGGACAACAACATATTATTCAATGGCCTCCTTTGAACGATGCATATCAAGTATATAGTGGATGGTTCTATAATTATGGTAGTTTAGCTACATTCTTTATTTATCTTTTTGGAACATTTTTATTATACGAAAAGTCGGTTCCAATTGCAATTTTCTGCACAGTGCACATGTGCTATGTATCTCTTTTATTCCACATTGATGTTTTCAGATATCAATTACCAGCATCAGTTTTTATTACAATTATCGCCTTCGATAAAATAATTACGAAACGATCTGTCCTCTGGCCATGCTTTATTGCGTTGTTATTCCCATTATTTAGTTATGTTGGCGGCCAGATCAACTCAAATACAGCCTGGCCACAGTTTATGGATGAAATATACGAATCTATAGAGAAAGTTAAGAATGGAGGAAAATAAAATTTTTTTATTTTCCATTTACAATAAAAATGTTAATTTATATAATGATAACGCCAAAATAGCTAAAGATAGAACATTTGAAATATTTATTTTGTTATAATTTCTATTTTATTAGTAATATTAAAATATTTATGTATTTTTAAGGTCTTTATCCCAAATTGACATTAGTATTTTATGTACTTTAGAGTAAAGATAATTTTGGCATGTGATATATACAAACAATTTATTTTTCTCTATAATATAAAAATTAAATTTCTATATCGGTAACCCAGTTGATTAAGTCATCGTATGTTCGTTGTTTCATGACTTGTGGACCATATTCAGGATGTTGTCTCAATACATCAGTCATGAATGCATATATATGTTTCCTCGTTCTTTGCAAATCTTCATCATTTTCTTTAGCTAGCGCGAGATAGTCAAGAGAAACTTCTCTTGGTCCTTTGTTTGTTGTAAGAAATGTTGGATTCTTGAAAAATTCTTGACCAATCATTGTTGCGAAAGCACCTGTCTTCTCCATAACCATTTTTGCCTGCTCAACACTTGTAATTCCGCCATTGGCTATGACTGGAATTTTAACTGCCTCAACAACAGCTTTAATTGCTTCGTAATCTACATCTCCTTTCTTGTCTGCTTGCTGTGTTCTTGCATGAACGGTAATTAAGCTCACACCAACTCTTTCAAGATCTTTTGCAAATTTAACTGTCCTTTCCAAACTTGGAACTGAGTAATCATCAGAAATCAATCTGATTTTGATACTTACGGGTGTGCTTATCCTCTTTACAAGGTTCTCTATCAAAATTAGAGTTGAATCTCGATGTTTTTGTGTATCAATGAGGAAGAATCCGCAGTTATATCTGCTGGCGAAGCAATGTGTACAACCACAGTTTAGTTCAATCATGTCGGCAAAGCTTTCAACGTCTTTTGCACATGAAACGAGTTCTTCCAAATCAGAACCAAGCAATTGTACAACTAAATTTCGCTCATTGTCCTTCGAAGTAAACCATAAATCGCGATCTTTTTGCTTTGTTTTCGAGACCCATTGATGAGCATTGATAAAACCAGACCAACATAGCGAAGCACCGTTCTGGCGACATAGCTTACGAAATGAATAATCGCATACATCAGCCATAGGTGCCAAAAATATGATACTTTCTTCCTTGCTTCGCTCGAGAAACTCAAGACTCATTGTCACTTTTTTAAATCTCTGACTTTCTCAGGGTCTTGGTATACCAACCCCTACTTTAGTTTTGGTAAATTATTTTTGTCACTTTTCATATTTTTTCGAGGGTCTTAATGCTAACCAACCCCTGTTTTAGCTTCTATTCGGGAATTCATGATTTCCGAGGGTATTGAGTTTGATAGTCCCTGTTTTATGCTGGACAAAGTTCATTTATCCATTTCATAATAGTTTTTGCATCTATTTTATTGGAATATTTGAATGGTCTGAAATCATATGGTTTCCAGAGTGCTATACTTGGAAATCCATCGAAGCTTGGTACGTACCATGGAAATAGATTTGCATTTTGTAATGATGTAAAGAATTTAACGTTGTCACGTTTGAGTTTCCTTGCCACTTCGTAGAAAACCAATTCTACTTGTGGATTGCTCCAAGAATAATAGTTATGTGCGAATAACACTGAGCAATCTTCACTAGGAATGTCTCTTGTGATGTTATATGTCTTCTTCACATGTGATCCTGGTACATTATCTGTTTCGGATTTCAAAAATGAGAATTCATGTTGAATTCCTGAATTGATGAAAAATAAAATTGAATCTTTTGATATAACATCTTCATCAGGATACATCCAAACTCGTTCTGTTGTATTTGTAACATGAAGCAGGAAATATGATGTTTCTGCTTTAGAAACTTGAGCTAATTCTCTATAAGGTTCAAAGTCGTCCCAACTGACAATATCTGTTTCAACTGACTTAAATTTTTCTGTAATTTGGCTAATGTATTCATTAAAATCTTCTTTGTATTCATCTGAAACAATTATAAATTTATATCCATTTGAATATTTGATTTGCGATGTATAAAACGATGTGAACTTAGTAATTGTCGTCGATTCATTCATAGAAAATAGCTTGTTTTTAGGAGAATAATAATATTGCAAAAGATTATCTGTTGAATTAATGAAATAGAAGTCGATTTTGGTTCTAGAGTTCGAAAAAGCACAGTTTTCGTATTCTAATGGTATATTATCTGAGTAAAGTACGAAATAACTTTGATTTTTGATGTTTTTCAAATGCTCGCGATTTGTCTCTATGACAAATGAATATTTAAGTAGTATTAGGTAATACAAATATTCTGTTTTGGTTGGATCGTATTTTTCTAAATATATTGATGAATCACCACGTTTGATAGATATATATATATCAGGTTCAAATTTATCTTCGTATCCTTTAATTGCATCTTCGAAATCAATGATTTTAATTGAAAATTGATTCGGATCCAAGTCAAAGAATTCTTTTGGAACTTGAAAATCCATATTTTTCGGTACTATGAACTGCACGACAATGTCATGCAGTAAAAGTTTAGCACTTATCGCAAGAAAAGGAAAGAAAATTAACATTAAAAATTTTTATGGTCGAAAATAAAAGTGACAACACTAAAGTGTTAGATATAAAAATGACAAAATAAAAAGTGACATCATAAGTCAGCAAATTTGATTATCATGAGTAGACTTAGTCATGTAGTTTCTAACAATGAAAGAAATGAAAAAGAACCGACAAGTACATGCGAGTTATATGAGAAAACAGGATCATGTCCTAATGATTATATTCCAAAATGTTGTCCATATAAACATCCAATGAAATTGATGTCACGATGTCTTGTTTTTCATCATTTATATCCGAATCCAGAATATTTCGCGTCATTTTTACCAAAATCCGATCAATCATTAATTAAAAATCGCTACAACTTAAATTTTGTAGATGCATTCTTTTTAGATGTGTATGCAGAGTTCAAATTATTCGGAAATGTCCAAGATATCATTATCGCATCAAATATTACACAACATCTCTACGGAAATGTTTACGTTCGCTTCAATGAACCTGATGAAGCTCTTGCATGTCATAAGGCTTTAGAAGGACGCTTCTATGCAGGAAGAAAGGTTACTTCTTCATTATTATTTGTAGAAAAACTATCTTCTCTTATTTGTGAGAAAGAATCAAATCGAAAATGTGATAATGGAACCACTTGCCCATGTATTCATCCATTTATCATTTCGAAAAATGTTTATTGGCAAGCCTTTCCCCGCCAGCTGTTTACAACGCCTACTGCATTACTTCAAAATACTCCTGGCGAATACATCACCGATCCAAATTCTATTATTTAGAATTGAATTTTATCTTTATCAACACTATATACAAATAGATATCAAAACACTATACATGGTATGTATTTTTTACAATACACTATAATACACTTAATGAAATCATATTGACTTAATTTTGAAATTCAATTCGGTACTCATTGCTGCTATAACACGTATTTACTTAGACTTGTCATACAACATCAAAATATTTATTGTTTTTATAAAAATATATTTCAACAAATTTGATTTACATCGTTCAAACCTACAAGACTAAGCTCAGCATAAAATACTATTAGATTGACTTAATATAACAGTTATTATTTGTATTTTAGGGTGTGGCTTTTTGTAATAAGATTACATTCACAATTTTAAAATAAATGAAAAGTGACATCAATTACATGTCAGATTCTTGCATATTACAACGAAATGTCAATTTTTATAGAAATTTGCATCTCGCTGTTTAACATTCGCCACCCCAACCCACAATTCGACTTTCTAAATGCGATAAACAAGATAACAATGATACACTGGTTGTATATAATATCATAAATAGAGTTAGAACCATGAAATTTTTAACCTTAAAGGAAGATAATTATTGTCAAAAAATTTGAGAAATTTATGTCACTTTTTAAATTTCAATTTCAATGATTTTCATTCTTTTTTTCATTGTTTTACAAAACTCATCTTCATCACAAATAGACACAAATATCAAGAATTTGCATCCTAATAACGATGATCAACTTCTTGAACCAGATGTTAATTTTTTTGAATACGATTTTAACCCTGATGCAAGAAATAACAATTCTCCGCCACAAGAATTCGCGAATAAAGTCTATACTAAAACATTACAAGTATCTAACTGCGAAATTAAAATTCATAATTGCGCTTTTGTTAATATTTCGAGAACATCGGGCCAAGGTGGCCCAATCAACTTAAATTGCCCAGAATTCACCGTTACTCTTAATCATTCTTTGATGCACAATTGTTATTCTGCTTTAGGATCTGCAGGAGGCAGAATTATGTGTCACAATCTTCAAATCAATGGAATATGCATTGCGAACTGCCATACTGACCGTAGTTTTAAAGTACAAGCGATAGAAACAAATTGCAAAGTCGGATATACTTACAATATAGCTATAGATAGCTGCGCACCTGCTAATGTTCAATGTGGATTCACATGTTTTCTGTTTAAATGCCCAATTAATGAATACAAAGTTCAACATATTAATTTTACTAACAATAATTTGGCTGGTGAGGGAACGTTCTTGAAACACATCGATACTAGCTACTGTGCAACAGTTTACGCTCACATTGCGAACAACAGAGGGGTAAATTCAACTTTAATCGGTGAAGGTACATCATTAAACTGTGTTATGGCATTCAGAACAAATTATATCAACAACACAATTAGAATATTCTTTAATTTTGAAGCAGGAAGGGCAAAACAAATTACATATTCAACATTCATTCAAAATAAATTTGTAAAGTTCTTTGGTGAAGTAAAAACAACAACTATGCAGATAGAACACTGCGATTTTGATAACAAATTAGATGATTTAGGCTATGCGCAATTTACAAATTGTATATTTGGTGATCTTGAGCCACATACAGCTATATTACAACCTATTGGTGATGGAGAATGCTCACTCTCTCCAACTCCTATACCAACACCGATTCCGCTTCCATTTTTCCAAAAATATAAATTATATGTTATAATTGGCTCATCTATTGTTGCTTTGTTATTAGTTGTTACAATCATAGCATTAATCATACACAGAAGGCGCATGATTCATCAGCAACAAATGGATGATTTGGCTTTTACTGGTGCTTACTTCAGAAGGTTCGCAAATAGCACTATTTAATGCGAGAACTGTTTAATTTTGTTTTTATTTTAACTTTGTTATTTAAACATTTGATTTACATGACATATTTTTTTTACATGTCAAAATAAACCATATTTCTTTCCAGCGGAGTCATAATTTCGACTATTCAATATGAAAATCGAACATATAAGATTATCTTTCTCTAATGCTATTATGGTATATAGTTCACTATCATTTTTACCTATTGAATTAATTCAGTTCTAATCGCTTCCACTAGAAAATGTTGAAATTTAACATGATGAGTTTTTAGACAAATTAATTGATAATTCCATATAATGAACTGATTTATGTTATTTATTTTTGCTAGCTACAAAATTATATTTATACTATCTTGTAATATAATCATCGTCAACGCATATTTCCACTAGATCTCGTATTTATCTTCATGAATTTTATCGCATTAAAAGATTTAGCATTAAATAATTAACATTTAAAAACATAAAACAAACATTATATAATAAGAATTAGTGCTGCATATTTGAAACGAAGTTGTTGAACTGTTCATCAGGGGCGTCGTTGTTTCCGATTAAAACAACCAAAGATAATATCAACTGGTTGAATCGGTCTAGAATCATAAGAACAGACTTTCCAGCGTTTGTGTTGATATCTGATCTAGTCTGTGCAGCTTTGAGTTGTGTGACGGCATCATTGATATAATGGCGAGCGTCAGCTTGCGAAACAGTGTTTCCTTCTGAAAAATGTGCGAACAAAGAACTTAATATTGGAGCGAAGCTCTTCATCAATGTTATCGAGGCCGCAGTTTTGACCAACTTCTTGTTGACTTTGGAAAGAAATGTTGATATCTGTCTGTCGATCAAAGACAAATCCACTTCATTGTTCGTTGAGAAGATTTCGCGAATGTTATTAAGAGAAATTGAGTGATTGACATAATTCTCAACAGCAAACAAAGTTGTTATTGACTGCGAAGGCAGATTAATCATGTTCCTCTCTAATACAGATATAATATAATTTTTCACTTGCTGGACTTCATCGAAACATGTTCTATACTTGTCTTTTAAGTCTTTAATGGAGTTCGTAATAAAGCTCAATATATCATCAATGCTTTCGAAATTGCTAGGCTTGCCTAATAATGCTGCGATTTCTTTGAGCTTAGGAACTTGTATATCTTCATCATGAATATTATTATTGCTATTATTTCGCTCTACTTGTTGAGTATCTTTCAGTGACTTGTTTTGTTCGATTAAAGTGTTGATTCTCGATAAAGCGACATCTCTCTTGTTTTCTGATTCCGTGCCATCATTGGGAAGCAAGTCTAAAAGTAAATCGAGGAATTTTCCGTAGTTAGCATCTCCTCGTTTTTGATTTAGTTGCCATTCATATGTTTGTATCCTTGATTTAATGCCATCGAGGATTGCATCGACTGGTGACTGCTCTGGTTTCACAACGCAGCATAAATATTCTATGATTGGCTGCAGGTTTGGAGCTTCTTTCATCTTTTGCAGTTCTTCGATTTCGTTCATTTTCCTATGGCAACAGTCTGTTAATGATTCATCTGGCTCGCAAGAAAGAATATCGCAGCATGCATCAATATCGTCGTTTAATTCAACGATTATTCCTTTTATTGATTCAATTAAAAAATCATCATCTGTATAATCTTCTTCTTCCTCTTCTTTAGTTGGCATCTTGTTTTCTTTGATTACTTCTATGAGGTCTTCGACGAGTTTTTGATGGTTATTCTGTGGAATTAATGATTTTAATTTTAATGTTTCGGCAACCATGATATCTTTTTGGCTTTTGCCTATTTCAACTTGCTTTATGAGATCACTGTTGGCATCTGTGAGCTCCATAGCTTTTACTTTCAAAAACTCGAGATAATCAATGATTGATGATCTTGAGTAAAAGAGATTATCGATAAGATTAGTGGATTCATTAAGTATATCTATCAATGACATGGATGGGCTAAAATATTGATCTAATTTCTGTGCAACTTCTGTAATATTCAAATTTTTGAAAACACTCGCGATAATTCGCTTTGTTTTTGTTAATTGATTAACAATCTCTGCTATGTTTTTCGTGCTGGATGAGAATCCATTGCATCTCCGAATAATTTCGCTTGAAGATTGAAAAATTCGAGATCTCATTGCAGAAAGCTCCGAAGGCATTATATTGACATTAGCAAAATCATGCAGGAATGCATTGTTGCAATCACGAGTGAAAAGTGTAACAGGCTCAACTAAATTTTTACATTCTTCAAAATTTTCTGATTCTTGTAGTTTTCGATACGATTTTTGTATTTCTGTGAATTGATTTGTGAGTAATTGACAAGTCCTTGATGCTGATCTTTGATTTACAAGGTCTTGTGTGCATGAAAATTGAATATATTCCAGACAAGATGTGATTGACTGAATATTAGAATCAAGTGTAAGCATAGCTGCTGATCTTGACTTTTCTTTGATTTTGGAGACTTCAAGTTCAAATAATTTCCAAGTGTTAATAAAATCGTAGGCTTCTGTCTTTAATTCTTTGAAAGCAAATTCATTTGCCTGATTCTTCTGTAATGATGGCATCAAAGCTGCATTTTTAAGAGCTGATGTATAAAAATCATTAAAAGTCGACTTTAATTTTGGCATTTTCGTATTGAATATTGATGCACCTGAGAATTCAGACCCTTCTAATACAGTAAATTGAGAAATAAGATTACAAAACTGATTGAATGCATCTTTTAATCGAGGTAAACTGGATGTTGAAGGCACTGATGATGTAGAATTTGATCCCTGTATTCGCTTAACAGTTGGTTTTTGAGAATTTTTCAGTATTGGTCTAGTTAAAGTTGTGCCTGTTTTTTCATTCATTGTCACATTTCCTTGTCACTTTTACAACATCAAAATTAATTAACACATCAAAATTAATTAAAAATCATTGATGATGTCATTTCTATTATATATAAGGACAATATACTATAGATAATTCGTTGAAATGACATTAGTATAGTCAACATTGGCTGCATGCTACACATTTCTATGCAATTAGGTATTAAATTCAACCATAAGAAATGTTGCATTATTACAAATGAGGGTTATCGATACTATGATCGTGCTACGTATTATTCAGCATAAATTAGTTAAATTGGTTATTAATTCTGATTCGAATAACTTTTGACATGTAAATTGTAAATTTGTCATATGAAATGTCAAAAGAATTAAGGTTAACTTTCAAATGAAGTCTGATTTTATTGAAGTTTTCTCTAGAAACGAATTAAGTTCATTTATGGAGCCTGACCTTTTTATTATCAATAAGAAGAAGAGCTATGGAATTAATTCGTTTGTTGCCTCAACTAAATCAAAATATATTTACGATTTAATTACAGAAGATATATCGATCGATACAATACACACACACTTCGATACTAGTCATTTAATGCCGATAATTCAGTTTTTAAATGGAAAACAAGCAGATCTTTCTAAACCAGACGAAGATCATTTAAAAATCGCGATTTTCTTTAGTATACAAACACTAGTAGACTTGATTTTCGTAGATATAGGGAAATCATACACGAATTCGAAATTAATTAAACTAATTTACAAAATGTATAAAAATAAATTAAATTTATCAAATGCTATTGCATTTCTATGCTGTAAACAAGTGGAAAATACAATATCAGGGCCAGATTTGAAAGATTTACTAGATTATCCTTTAGATTTTATTTGCATATTTCTTCAAAGTCCATATTTTGAGGTCAAAGACTCTGAAAAGACAGAATTCATGTTAAATATCTTAAATAAAGATAAATCAGCGATTAAAATACTAAAATACATCGACTTAGTCGATATATCAAATCCGGAATTAAAAAAAATTGTTTCAAGTCCACAAACAAACATAAATTATCTTCGAAAATCTTTACTTACACCTAGTATTTCATCGAAAATCAAATTTACAACTTTACGATTTGATTATAATCCAGATTCACCAAACAATGGTATTTTGCATTCGCAAGTCAAATTTACTATATCAGCTTCAGAATTTCACCCGAATCACGGCCCAGAATGCGTTTTAGCCTATGATGATTCATATTATTGCTCAACATCTGGCCCTCTAGCATATATATTATTTGATTTCACTCCTGCTACCATAGAACCAGTTGGTGTTCTTTTGCGCTCATGGGCACACGGATCAAATAAAGTTGTTCCAAACACAATTCGAGTTTCTGTTGGTTTTAAGTCCCAGGAATTGAAATCATATATAATCAGGTTAAAAGAACAGTTGTTAGGTGACAAGAAAATGTACTATGTTGAATTTCCCAAAAATATAGAAATGTGCTCAATGATACAAATTGAGCAAACAGAATGTCTCCATCCTGTTAAGCAAGTATTTGCTTTATCATTTGTAGAGTTTTTCGGCAAAATCTCATTTATCGAACATTAATATGTTCTTATGTATTGCTTCTCTTTGTTGTTTATTAAATTTGTTTATTTACTATTCTAATACTCATTATTTAACTCAAAGATTTATCAGAGACTGAAGAAGTATGGAATTTAGTTTACATCTATTCCAAGAACTGTAAGAAGGAGTTTCAAAATTACTTAAAAGTAAGTATTTTGTAAAATGGCATTATTGCTAAACATGTTATCCATATTTTATTAGCTATTATTCACATTTCAGCTTTTAATATTAGAACAGATATACATGCTTGGAATAAACACAGAAAAATTTCAAATAACAAGTCTCGAAGACAGCAACATGCATTGTATGATGCTCGAAGTATGATTTCCTTTTCTAAATGAATTAGGAATGAATATTTTATAAAGTAATATAACCAATTGGATAAGTATCTAAGTGTAGATGATAGATATTAGATATTAATAAAACAAATAAATATTTATGACAAAAATAAAAAACAAAAAATGAAAAATTATGCGGAATATCTCTTAGATTTTCTCGCTGATCTTGGTTTTGCGATTTTAACACGGCCGATTTGATCTCTATTTCTTCGTGCAGTGTTTTCCTGTCTTGTTCTTGCGCTTTCAGGCATCGTTGTATCGATTGCTGGCATCGTGATTTGCGGTGGAATATAATCAGGCATCTTTCCAAATATATCGAAAACGTATTCAGCTTCTTCAGTGTCAACAATCAATGTTCCTCTTACAAGTTTTCCGTATGTTCTAGGTAGGAACATTATGTCGAATGGTAGTTCAGCGATGTCTGCCTCATTCGGCTCCAAAATTCCATCGCTCATTGAAATAGAAAGCTCGTTGGCAGATCCTTGCATGAAGTAGGCGTGGAATTCTGTATCTTCTTCAACAGGATCTTCAAGATACAACCTTGCCTTGGCGACTTTTCCTAGTGTTGATATAATAGTCAATTTCTTCGAGATTAATGTTGGCTCAACGTGGATTTTAACTGGGAACTGCCATGTCTGCTTTTGCGAATTTTCAATCTTGAAGTGAATTACTGTGTCTATTGGCCTCTTAGGAGAGAAAGCAGCGCGAACTTTGAGCATCATCGTGTAGTTTGCGTTATAAACTTCTTCAGGATAAACCTCTATGTATTTGGATATCCAGTCATTTCCGTTTGCGTAATCAACTGTAATCATGTAATCAGATGGTTTTAATTTTAATGTTTCGCCAGCCAAAGGCAAATCGAATGTCTTCCTGATTGTTGTATTTGCTCTTCCGTGTAGTTCTGGTGTTGACGTGTCAGCGTTTTGTGTCGCAATGCCGATCAATGGGAAGTTCCATGATATTTGTGCGCCTTTTCCTGTCGTCGAGACAATAATCGTTCCATTGAATTGACCGAGTTTGTTTGACGTGAACGTGAAAGAAATGTGTTGTGACTCGCCATATTCTGTGAATTGATAAGCCCTTCGCTTCGATAACAGCTTGAAATGAGTTTCATCGTTGTCATTGATCAGCGTCGCTTCAAACATGCATGGGAACGAGAAAGGATTTGAGAAGACAACAGATGCTGTGACAGGAGTGTTGAGACATGACTCGACAATCATCGGTGACAGCTGTTGAGGTGGTTTTCCATAACCTGTGACATTGAAGACCCAGTTTCCAGCATCTTTCGAGAAGAATCTGATGCAGCCAACTTCTTTCGTTCCGATTTTTGATGGCGTGTATTTGAGCTCGATGTTTTTAGATTCTTTAGGGTCAATCGTGAATGTCGGTTTGGACATCACATGGAAGACATCAGCATTGTCAACGTCGAATCTGAAACTTGCCAATTTCTTTGATGGATTCTCAATTTGAATCATTGTTGATGAACTAGAGCCAATCATTGCCTTGAATGGTGCCAAAACGCAAGGCAAAGCTGTGTCAACGACGATGTTCATCAAATAGTTGTATTCTCCTTCATCATTGTTGTAGAAACAAACATATGATGTTCTCTTCATAGCAAAAAGTGGATTGAAATCAATTGTGTATACAAATGAGCTCTTAGGAGGAATAATTATCTTGGATTCGCCGGTAAGGTCATTGTCTGAAAACATGACATCGAATGAGACATGTATATTCTTAGGATTCAATACTGGGAACGTCACTTGTATAGGTTGTCTTTCAACTGTGTGAACTTGAATGACTTCTTCTGGGTCTGGGCGAGAAACTTCGACTTCAATAATATACCAGATGAAAGAATTGGAGCCAATATCAGTTACAGTCAGTTGTCCACAAGCTACTCCACTTCTTAACGCGTAAACATTCAGAACAAGTGGAACATTAGGTTGGCCGTTTTGGTAAGAAATAAACTGAGGGAAAGTTATGACAGGAATGTCAGATGAAACTTTTGCAGTTCCATTCTGCAAGAAAGTCGAAGGGAGATTGATAGTGTAAGTTTGTCTCCTTCTTGCTTGCACTTTGATTGAGATCTTTTCTTCAGCTAAAGGCTCGGTAACTGTTGCTTGTAGTTGATAGTTTACCGTTGACTCTTTCGCTATATTATTAATCGAAAGATTTCCTCTAAATGTTCCCATCCTCTTTGACTTGAAGTTAATAGGCAGACTCTGTTGCGACTGAGGCTTAAGAGAGAACTTTGTCGGAATCTCGAACTCCGAGTCACCTGTGTAAGTAATCTTGAAAAGCCATGTTTGATCTGATGGATTTGAAAATGGCAGTTCTTGTAATATTGGTTTTCCTGCTGTTGTGTCAAAGAACAGAGTAATGTTCTTTGTCTGTGGTGTTGCAACACCATTGATCTTTATTGTTCTCGTATCCCACAGTGACTGCAGAACAATCCTGCATGTGTATGAGCCAGCTTTTGGCGGATGGAAAGTTAATGGAATTGTCTGAGAATCAGGCATCTTTAGTGTGAATTCGCTTGGACCAGTGAAGTGCTGGCTTGAATATGTTACTGTGTATTTAGTTTCCAAATTCTTCATGATACTGTTCAAAATTTCTCTTGTTGTTGAATTCACCAAATCTTTGAATTTGTTTTCTGGCAAAGGCCACTGATAAGAGCTCGAAAGCTTGATTCTTGAGAAAGCAAGAGCTTGTGCCAATAACTTGTTGGCCGCTTCGATTGTAACAGTTGCACACTGCTTCGAGTTTTCTTCGCACTTGACGGTTGTTGTTGATTCGACATCAATGTTAACTTCACCTTCAGCGTTTAATTCGTAAACGAATTCACCATTTTGCTGTGAGCTCAATAAAATCTGCATCTTATAGTTTCCTACGCAAATTGGGATGAAAATAATATTCAAAGGAACTTCTGTATCAGGAGAATCAGGCAGCATGATTGTTCCTTCATCGATCACAAATGGAACGTGAATTGTGATTTCGCTTTCGATGTTTTTAGACGAAAGATTTCTTGTTATTGATTTCGCTGCTTGAACGAATTCTTTGAGTTCCTGCATCGGAACGTTGTAGCCTTGTTCAGTCTTGATTGAATATTGATAGCTGATGTTAAACTTTCCGCCACGACGTGTTTCATTCTTGATTGGAAGAGTGAAAGTTGTTGGCGAATAAAGCAGACCTTTCATGTTGAAAGTCTTGATCGGTTTCGTAATCAATACATTTGAAACCAAAGAAACAACAATCGAAGAAACTTGAACAGGAGCATTTGATGATGCCGGCCTGTTCGGCAATAAATGTATTGTTGCCTTATCAGTGTTGTGGCTTCTTGCGAAATAAGTGATTGGAATGTTGATCGTTTTCGCGACAGGTAAAACAACTTTCTTGACATCGCATGAAAAGTTTTCGCTACCTGAGAGATTCACAGTGTATACAATCTCGGATCTTGATGGATTAGAAAGAGTTAACTGCTGTGTGATTGTTTCATTCAGTTCGCATTCGAATTCCAATGTTTTAGTTGGAACGTAATGCGGTAGTGTCTGGAAAACTTCGAAAGCCATCAAAGCCAACGTTGGCTCATTTCCATGTAACAAAGCTGGTGTGTCTGGTGTAAAGCCTAACTTGAGAGATTGGATGAGTTTCTGTAATGAGAAAGCATTTTCTTCCATGCTGTCGCAATGCTTGTAAGCTGCATTTGGAACTAATTGAGTGAAGCAAGCTGCCAAAACTTGTGGATTTCTTAGATCCAAGAAAGAATGAACAGGAACGAAATTATCCATGCCACGTTTTGACAGACAATAATATGCTGAAACCCATTTCATCAGCGCACCTTCATGCAACGATAAAATGTTTGAGCCTGATAATAATCTTGGTGGTTTGTTGACATCATTGTAAATGTTGTCTTTTCCACCTTGTTTCAGCAACTTAAGAGCATCGTTGAATCCTGGAATTTGTCCCATTTTTTCAGCATCGAATTTCGTCATTAAGAAACTCTTGAGAACCTGGTTAATTAAATAGAGCCATGATTCTTGTGATAATGGCTTGTATAGCTTCTCGATTATCTTCTTTCTTTCCGATAATTTCTCCATGAATAGCTTCGATGAGGTGTATTTGCTCATCGATTTCGCGTTGATCGTTGAGATGTCTGGAGCTTGATAGTAATCAATGCCTAAAGCTTGTCTGATGATCTTCTTGTGATAGAATTCCATAAAATCATCTTTCTTCAGCAAATATTCTGGCCTTATCCTGGAAACGTGGCATCCATAACCCATAAGATTCGTCAGCAATGATTTGAATTTCGCTAAAGGTGTCGAATTGTCTCCTGGCTTTGAGTTTCTCTTTCCTGATAGATTGTCAATCATTTCGTAAAGTAGATCGCCTCCTGAATTAGAGAATGATTCTGGATATTGAGTGATTTTTGTTGATAAAACAAAAGCATTCAAAAATGAAACCATGAAATTAATTGAAATTTCATTTGCTTTGTAGCTTCTCATCTTCTTTAAGTCATCATAATTTCCTTGGTTGTTGGCAAACTGTGCGATGAAATCATCTGGAATCTGGTTCTTTGTAGAGGCAGTAATTGGCCTGCCAATGATATAAGCGATGTTGAAGCATGAGAAAGATAAAACAGGATAAAGCGTGAAAACAGAATTGTCAGTGCAAACAGACACGGAAACATTATATGAGTTTCCTGTTGAATCGACGATGGCAATCATAGTTGAAAATGACATTGGTTTGTCAGAAACGAAAGAAACATTCATCAGTGTCGAAGACAATGAATGCTGAAGCATGTTACCTTCAGGAAAAGTAATAGAAAGTGGGAAGTTCTTCTCAGAGATTGGAAGAATTGCGTCAAGTTTTGAGTCAATGAATCTTGTGTTGATGATTCTTATTGTCTTCTCTGATTTGATGTTGAGTGGGACAATTGGCAACACAATGTTGTCTACTTCAGCTCTGAATGTCTTAGTGTAGCCGGATCCTGTAAGCATCATTCTTGAAGTAATTATTTCATCTTCGCGTTCCGGTTTTGCGTAGATTGTCAATGTAGAAATAACAGGATCAGCAACTTGAGGCCTGAATGTAACAACAACAGAGATTTCTTCATTCACAGGAACAACGCCATCTTTCGGTTCGATTAAATAGATTTCGTCGCTGATTGTTGAATCCAATCTAAACGACACGTTCTTGTTGCATTTGTTCCTCAACAAGAATCTCTTCATGTTCGGTCTGATGTTTGGATTCAGTGCATCATAGAGAGGTGTCAAGCCGAAATCAATGGCATTCATTGATGCAACTAATGGAGATTGTATGGATTCAGCGATAACCATCGGCTGAACATTTGACGTGATAAAAGTGTTGTCAGCCATTTGCAGTGGCATTTCGAAGGTGAAATCACCGACAATTGTTGGCTTAAATATCAGATCAAATGAGACTTGAGAACCGGCAATGATTGTTATCTTGTATATTGCACCTTGTGTTGATTTGACTGTTGTGGTCAAATCATAGGATGAAAGTGTCGACATTGTAGTGTTAATAATTGAATTTTGCGTGCCTGTTAGATTCGTGTTTCCTAGCTCTTGGTCGTATTCTATTGCGAACTGCTCATAAGCAAGCATATCTAGTGTAACAATTGCTGGGATATGGCCAGTATTTTTGATGGTGAAACGTCTTGATTCTGTGTTTCCGACAAAAATTTTGCCGAAATCTAAATTCTCGAATAACAGCTCAATCTGCGGATTTTCTGCGTGTCCTGTTATATTGACATACTGTGTGTTCTGTCCGCAAATGACAATTTCTATTTTCTCTTTGATTGCAATTGGCTTTGTGCATCTTGCTGTAACAACGAAATTGACCTGTTCGCTTGGCAAAATTTTTCCTTGTGTTGGAATAATTGTTATATCTTCCGATTCAAGAGGAGTAACGAAGAAAATCGCCTGGTCAGTTCCAGTGTTCTTCATGTTGAATTCTCTTGCGTTGCAGATTCCAAGCGAAATCAATTCGAAGTCAATCAAATTCTTGTCAAGAGATATAATTGGATTTCCACAGTTGACTGTAATATTAAAGTTCATTGATGGACCGCCTCTAACATTTAATATTCCATTTGATTCTGTTATCTGCTTGGATCCTGGTTTAAATATAACTTCACATGACAATGATTCGTGTGGTTGAATTGCACCAACATTTGGATTGAAAGTAAACATGTCGTTAAAACCAACCCATCTGACATTTGCAACTGCATCTGTTGGATTCAAGATTGTCACGTAATCTTTCAGCGTCTGTGAAATTGTTGCTGTTGTCAAGTCAAATGTTGCTGACTGCTTAGATAAATTGAGTTCAATTGGGATTGTTTTACCCGTTAAGCTCAAAATTCCTTCGTGAGTGTTATTCACTATATACTTCAATTGTCTATTGATAACTTTAAGTTCATTGTCGCACAAAACAACTTCGAACGTGCATGTTGATGTAGGAGGAACAACTTGAGCATTTGGCTTGGTTAGTGCGAACTCTGGATAATCATCTGTCTTCAAAACAACATAAACATGTTGTGCTAAGTTGTTCGTAAAAGTAACTGGTAAAACTTTCTTCGCAGTTACTGGAACCTCACCGAATTCAAGCTTCTCTTTATCCATGAAAACAGACAACTGTTGTGATGGTGAGAGAGGCTTAGAGCATTCTGCGATTTCAACATTAGTTGTTGGTTTCGTTCTAAATTGTTTTCCTGATTTTCCTTTTTTGTCACCTTTTGCAACTTTGATGTTTCCTGATTTATTCCTTGGCGCTCTAGCAGACATAATTTGTTCGACAGGTGGAGCAGGTGGCTCTAATCCATCAGCATGATCGAAGCCAAATGTCAATGGATCATCATAGCCTTTAACTAAAGCTCTTAATCTGACTGATGCTGCTTTTTCTAATTGATCTTCTGTATATTCTTTGATTGTTGAATCCAATAAATGCCTTGCATCTGTTCTCGCCTGCTCTTTCAGCTTCTCTCTCATTTCTGCTTCTTTGCGTTTCAACGTTTGCTCTTGAATAAACTCAGCAAATTCTTCTTTCTTTTTATCTCTGACTTTTATGTCTTCCATTGTCATTCCGTATTTCGTTCTAGGATGTTCCAAGTCAAAGGCAACGTTTGGATCTGTTTCCCATATTGGAACTCTAGCCTTCGTGCCCATGTTCATTGTTGTAACGGCAGTGCCACTCAAAACAATGTGTCTTTCAACTAAACCGTTGCAAAATTCAATCGTAGTCGATGTATTAAGGACGCCAAGTGATTTTGGATCGAAAGAAACAGTTATAATCTTCTTCGAGTTCGTCCTAATGACGCCATTCTCTGGAGTGAAGTGGTAATGACCGACTTTCGGTATAACGAATGTTAAATCTTTCGTCGTTGAATAGTTTTCGATTTCCATTTCTTGTGATGCATGCGTATTTACCAAAATTTCACCAAACTGAAAATCGAGGCAGCTGATCTTGAACTGTGATGGAACTGCTGATCCGGTGAGCTTTATTGGGACTGAAATAGGCGTCTTAACAATGTCTAAGCGTGTTTCGTGCTCGTAGAATATTTCTTCTTCGCCTTCAACTTTCTCTATTGGTGGGTGAAACATAAAAACAATATCTTTAGTTGTATTTCCTTCTATTTCTCCTTCTATTGGCGTGGGTGTGAAAATTTGCTTGGAGTTCAGTCTCTTTTCGGTGGGATCGTAAGGAATCTGAATGACAAACATTCTCTTGAATGGCGCATTATTAACTAATTGGATTGTTCGCTTAACTTTCTCTCCAAAGAATGCTCTGCCGAATTCTACAACACCTCGTTCTTCTTTATTGATGAAAACTTGAACAGAATGGTCCTGAACGTTTCCATTAAAGATAACTTCTTGAGATTTTATCGAAGCAGTCTCACAAACAACATTGAGAACGTATTTAACTGGTCCTACTTTAGTTGGTTCGATTCCAACTTGGATTTTATGCGTTTGATTCGATGCAATGAATCCAGTACTAGGGAAAATTTCAACATCTTTGTCTCTGCATGTAATAGTAAAGTTGCCATCTTTCGTTCCGAAGTTTGTAATCTTGAAAAATTGCGTTTGTGGAAATCTCAAACTTAAATCTCCAAGGTCAAAATTGGATTTAGAGATTTCAATTGATGGAGAAGGTGGATAAAAGATGACTGGTATAGAAAATTCTTCGAAATTCGGTGATGTAACCGTTAATTGTGTTTCTTCGTATTTATCAGACGCTTTAAATGTGATTTTTCTTGATGTTTGTAATCCTGGACTTAAAGAAAAGTGTGCAACATTATTTAATTGAAAATTTGACTTAGGCGGAAGAGAAAATCGTAATTTTAGAGAATATTTCGAGTAATTTGTGGCTAAAAACTCGATTGTATCCGTCTCCCCGCATTCTAAATCACGAATTATAATTGGATTCGGATATATTTTCAACATATCCTGAGCTGCCTGCGTCATAAAATTTTCAAACGGATTTGAAAACCGATCATGTTTTCTGAGGACTTTAAATTCGTTGATAAATTTTTTTATTTACTTCTAGCCTTTTTTGTCATAGATTTAGCTTAATTATGGCTATAAAATGCGATTTACATCAATAAAATCGAGAAATAATCGATTTTTATACTTTTTCTTTTATATTTTTTGTTATTTTGGCATAGTATCAACGGATGAATAATAACTGAAGCTTATATGTCATGGTCTAATGGTAATACTTTTGATATAAAGAATTTTTATTTCTGAATATCATTCATAACATCAATGGATTAATAGTAATTGAGATCTTCATATCATAGTTTAAAGGTAATACTTAAAATTCAAGATTTATTAAAAAATGTTTTTATAACTGTTTGAGTCAGCTATTCTTGATGTGAGTAAACAATAAAAACTAAAAATCAAAATATATGTATATGAATTCTAGGTATAATTTTTTTAAATTACAAGATTAGAAAAATGAAAGCATAAGAGTCAGTAATGGCCATCTAAATTGGAATAATGTACATGATTTGATGGCAAGCATGTCCATGAATTATGTCTAAAAGATGTAACCATTCATAAGGTTTAATTTTGTAAATGATAAATTTGATATGTAAATTTAATTTGTAAATAAAAATCTGACATGTAAATTTTATCATGATTTCGATTATATTATTGATAAATAAAGATTTACAGATATGGAAATTGTTGACATTTTTGACACTTTTCAAGTTTTTGCCAAAACAAAAAAAATGATTTTACTGCTTGCGATATTAGCAATTTCACATGAAGACATAGCGCCAATTGATAACAAAAATGCAGTTGGTGCATTACAACGTACACGAATTGACAAAAATTCCGCGAAACGAGATGCCAATAAAACCAAATTCATAACGCACCCAATAAGCTCGGAGAACGCAGAGAAGGGACTCAATGGAGATATTCCATCTGCACACAAACCTACGAATGACAAGATTTTATTCGATACGAAACAAACACTTGATAAAAACACTGAACCACTTGCAGACAAGACAGAAAATATCACAGATAATGTCAATTCGCATGTCACAGGAACTGAAACTTCTAAGAAACAAATTTCAGAAAATGCTCATACAAATATACACAATAAAACCTCATCTATCCATGATAACCAAACTTTGTCTGACAACAAGAATGACGAGTCTGTTGAAAAGAAACAAAATCCTTCAGTTAAAACAAATATCACTAAATTAGCAACTACAACAGTTAACAATACCACGACAACAGATTCCACAGAAAATAAGGATGCAGAACAGAAAAAGGCAGACTTGGAGGACAAGAATGAAGAATCTGATGAAAAGAAAGTTCAAACTGGCGATAAAAAGGAAGAATCTGATGAAAAGAAGGAAGAAGAAAAGAGAATAGATTCTACCACAAAAGATGAAAAGGATGTCAGTACTGAAAATACTTCTACTAAAAACCTCGAAGACAAAAAGAATGTAACTACAACTCTAGAGGAGAAGAAAGAGGAAACAAAGACAGAAGATGAATCCGAGAAGAAGGATGAAGCTAAGAAGAATGAAGAGAAGAAGGAAGATGATAAGAAGGACGAGTCCGAGAAGAAGGATGAAGAGAAGAAGGATGGAGA
>MRSU01000976.1:0-10634 GCA_008369845.1 Trichomonas gallinae
GAGTGGTCTAAGGCGCCAGTTTAAGGCACTGGTCCGCGAGGGCCTGGGTTCGAACCCCAGAGTGACCATTTTTTCATTTTAATAAAAAAATCATAAAATAATAAAATGGATTTTAAGCGAGTTATTCCTGTTCCTTTCCAACAAGAATTAATGCGACAGCGTTACTTAATATTATTTATTACAACAGTGCTTCCATTTGCCGTCTTTTTGCTTTTTAAAATCAAATATGTTTTTCGTTTTTTGAAATCTAAACCAGGATTAATCACGATTGGTCTTGGATTTTGCTTCTTAGTATATGCACATATCGAACCTTTCTTCTTAACTTACACATACAAAGAAATTGCAGTGGCCAAACAATTTAAGCCATTTACTGTTGTTCAAATTTCAGATGTTCATTTCCAGTGGCCATACCCATATGTAACAAAGAAGAAATTGGCATCAATTGTCGAAAAAGTCAATGCAATTGAACCAGATTTTATCTTTTTAACAGGAGATTACATTTCTCGGTACAGAACTGAATCGATTTCCAAATACAATACAGAAAATGTTGCATTTTACCTCGGCCAGCTTCGTGCAAAGCGTGGAGTTTATGCAATTCTTGGAAACAACGACAAATGCGCAGGAGAAATGCTATTAAGTGAATTCAAGAAGAACAACATCAGAGTTCTTCTCAATGAAGGCATTGTTGACGATGATATTTCAATAACTGGAATTTTATCAAGCAAAAACTTACAAATATGCCAACAATGGCTCAATAAAACAGAAATCAAAGAGGCACCTCTCAAGATTCTTTTGTCTCATCAGCCAGATACAGCTTTAGTAACTCATAAATTATTTGATCTTCAATTCAGCGGACATACACACGGAGGACAGTGCATCGCACCATTTGGAATCGGTCCAATATTGCATCCAAAGATGGGACATAAGTTTATTGTTGGTGTTTATCAGATTGGAAAAATGATCATTCATGTTTCAACAGGAATTGGCATTTCACCTCTTCCTAAACCACTCGTGAGATTCAATAATTTTGCTGAAGTTGCTGTTATTCGTGTTGTTCCACAATAATTTTCTTTTTATTGTTGGAATATTACAAACACGCATTTATATTAACTAAACACATATACCTAATTATATTTTTAGTTTCTAGAAATCATGAATTCAATTTGATAAAAATATCAAAAATTATTTTAAAAATCAAATCAATTCAAGCTAAATTAAGCATAAGAATTGTTTCAAAAAAGCTTATTTGATCAAACATGACATGTATAGCAAATTTTTATTTTTTGTAACAAACATTTTATTTTGTTAATTATATATTAAAACAAGGTTTTCTAGTTAATTAAAGGAAGAACCTATGATACTCAAGCTGCAAAAATTGATTTTTTTTTCTGTCTTGAATAATTTATCGAATTAAACATCTCTATAAGTTTTCTTTGGAACAGGCCTTTTCTTTTTCACTGCTTTTGATTGCAGCTGCTTTGATAATTCTTCGCGTGCTGCTTGACGCGAATTAATTAGACGAAGAATTTCAACATTGCATTTGCGTTTTGATTCCATTCGCGCGTGATGCAAATCTTTATCGTATGCAGTTTTCATTTGCTGATTGTCTGCTTTTTCAAGTTCATCTGCTTGTCGTTTTAGTTTCCTTGCACCATCAATGTCACCACGATCTTCCATCCTTTTCGCACGATCTCTCATTTCTGCAATTGCTGGTGAAGGAATAAAATAACGTTCTTTCAACTGTGTCTCCCAAACATTTACTACTTCTTTATCTAGCTTTATCATTCTTTCCTCAATAACTCTAACCTTTTCGTCTGTTTCTGCGTCATATCTATCCAAATCTGGATGAGAAAATTCTTCTTTCTTTGCAGGTACGATAAAAGCAGTGCGTGAAGCTATTTCTTCTTTGACTCTATCAAGTAACCGCGAGTAATTTCTTGCTACAACGTATTGTGAGTTACGAATCAAAATCGGAATTTGTTGAGGAAGAAAGATTTGAAGATTGCAAAGGTCTGCATTTGACACATCTTCAAAATCTTCAACATCCATCAAAGAATCAGCGAGTTCTGATAAACCTCCAGAATAACTCCGCTTTTTTTTAGACATCAATGTTTTTATTTTAAAACCGACTTTTATGACAATAGTATTTTTGACAATTTACGTGTCAAATATATTTATTATTTTGATTTTTGACATTTTACAAAAAGTGATTTTTACATGCCAAAAATCACTATATTTATGACATTTTCGTAAAGTAAAATTTTTACTTGTCAAAGAATTGCTATTTTGACAAATTGCAAAAAAGGTTTTTACATGTCAAAAAGCACGTTAAGTGTCAAATTAATTGTCCAGAAAAGTGACGAATTTTGATATTATGGGAAAATACGTTATTAGGTTACTTTCAGGAACAAAAAGTGACAATGATCCAAATAGGAAATAAAAACATTCGATGAAACCACTGTAATCTCTTATCTAACAGTATCAGTAGACCTAATATAACCTAATCACTAAGTTTGATCAAAATTATCGGAATATTAATATCCAGCAATTTTGTCAGAAATAGGACATATAGCGTGATCATTGCAATATATTGATCCATTTTATATGTGTATGATATATTGTTATCCAAAACCATCCAACTTTGGATTCCGGTGTAAATTAAATTTAAAAGTTGCAACTCCCTTTTTTATGTGATTCATTGATGTTTTACTATTAGTAACATGAATTATCACATGAAAAATACTTATTCTCGAAGTTTTATATTCTTCAAACACATTTTTTAAAGATGAATTCATTGTTTTATCATTTTCATTGTTGGGATAGTTAATTATTGGAATAATATTCAATATGGCAACAATATCATTATCATTACATTCAACATTCTCTAGCACAATCTCAGATAATTTAATCGATATACATGTTAAAAATCAAATATCATTGCATCAAATCATTATCAATCATTTATACACATTACTAAGAGTATGCTTGAATGATTCGAGCAATGATTAAGATATGAATACATACGAATTTTAGATTTGTTTGATATGATTGTAATAAACATTAAATACAATATCATAACCTTTATATATTTAAAATTCATATACATTGCACTATTTAATAAGTATAGAAAATTTAACAATTTTTCTAATTTTTTTCATTTTCCCGCAATTGACAAATGGTTTCATATTTTTAGAACCAATTACTACAGTTGATTCAATTACTTGAAATCTCGTCATTTAAACTTAAACCCATTCCATTGAAAAAGTCCGATCTTATCCAATTTTTTGAAAGCTAAATATTAGTTCAAAATAGATCCGAATAATAACTGGCCCAATGCAAACCATAGTCATAGAGAAAGGATCTAAGAACATGAAAAACCCATTCACACCGCAAGAAGACGAGAAACTCACAAAAATTGTGAAATATTTCCAAAAAAGGAGAGACATCAACTGGCAATATGTTTCACAGCAGATGGAGACAAGAACAGCTAGGCAGTGCAAAGATAGATGGACAAATTACTTAGACTCAAAGATTAATCATTTGAAATTCACACCAGAGGAAAATTACTTCATTCTCAAGAAAGTAGAAGAGATAGGACGTAAGTGGAAGACAATTGCTGCAATGATGAAGAATAGAACTGATGTTGCAATAAAATCACAATTTAGGAAATTAATGAGGAGGAATGCCAATGTTAATAATGTGCTAACTATATGTACAAACTCATATAATATGAGGAGGAAGAACCCAACTCAACAGACAAAGGTGGAAGCAGAAATAGATGTAAAACCAGATATTGAAGAGTTCTTTGGGTCATTCGAATATGATTCTGCAAATATGTTTGATGAGAGTTGGGTTTAAGGCGGTGGAACTTCAATATAAAAAAAATTTAAATATATTTTTATCTTTAAATGGCTCATTTCTTAAATGTATGCATAAATCTTTAAGTGTAAACAGCTATATTAGACATATAAATAATTTTTTCTATAATTTTAAAACGAACTAATCATATACTATAAAACAAAAAGAAAATCAGTTAGATAATGATAGAAACTCTTTAAATAACATCCGCTAAAGATTTGGCCTGTGATAATCAGTATATGATGTAAGACTTGCGTGATCATCATTTTCATTTGTAGGCGTGTATGGGTGGACCTTTCTTGAGAACTTGCCCATACGCCACAAAACAATAACCGCAACAATTATAGCAAGAACAATACAACAGCCAAGAACTATGAAAACAATTGCAACAGTACTTAACCTATGGTTGTCCGGTGTTGGAACTTTGGAGCGTGTAGGAGGCCATGGAAGCTCATTTGTTGGCCATGTTTGTCTAGGAACGCGAGTTGGCCCCCAAGAAGGCGAAGGAGTCCATCCTGTCCATTCCCCTGGTTGTGGATTCTTTAATTGTTTGGCTTCGCCAATAGATAATAATAACAAAAACATTTTTAAAATTTTGAATATAAAAGTGACGAACCAAAAAATTAAATTCTAAAAATCTTTTAAATATCAAATCTATGTCACATATAAAATCTATTTACATCGAAGTTTTGGGCGTCAGCATTTTATTAATTGAAAACAAAAATAATCAATGATAACATATCTATTATTCATAAAAAATCTCATATCCATCATGAATTATATTGATGTATTATACTCTCAATATTCAATATCGATAAATTTGTTCATATTAAAATTTATTTTGAGTCAATGGAAATTTAACCGATTGCGATTATACCACATATTGCAAACTGGATTGGTTGTCTATTTAAGGCTTGAAAAATTTATATTAATTTTTTATATTATGAAATAACTTATAATTACCGCTAATAAATCAAATATTTATGAGTACACATCCATGGCATTAATTTGTCATGATGCTTGATGAAATATATAAATTAACCGAGATAATCTAATTTCAAACTAGAAGATTATTTTTTCAAAGTTATGTAAGAATTATTCATAACCTGATCAAAATCAGTTATATAATAGTTTGCAATTTGTCTCTTTTGATCATCAAGATGATCAGAGTTGACATCTTTAACAGCACAAACCTTTAGGCCTGCCGCTTGTGCTGCAGTCATTCCAGCTGGCAGATCTTCAAAAGCAAGACAATCTCTCGGATTTAATCCTAAATCACGGCATGCTGCAATATAAACATCAGGGAATGGCTTTGGTTTCTTCAATTCGCTGCATGTGCGAATAGTTGATATATATCCGTATACATCAAATTTCTTCAACATTTCGATTGCCATTTCTTTGGTGTTGTTTGTAGCAATGCCAATTTTTATGCCTTTGCTATGAACATATCTTACGAATTTCATGGCATTTGGCTTTTCATCGACCGTATTTCTGAATAAATTGTTAATTTCTGCAGTTATTAATCCATATAACTGCTCAGGAGTAACATTAAGATTGTATGTGCTTATCCAATAGTCCATAATTTGTTTTGCTGTCATGTTTTGAATATACTTCAAAAAGTCTTCCGGTGGTTTTGCTCCTAAGCTTTCAAGAGCGTTTCTGTCAGCTTTGACCCAGACTCCCATCGAATCGATAAGGGTCCCATCAAGATCAAATACAATTCCTTTTACTTTGTCGAGCATAATAAATTATGTCAAGTAAATTTATAGCAAATTTACATGGCAAAAATTATATAACAAAAAATTGCATTGTTTTCAATTCCAGTTCCTCACTGCGAGAAGGAGTTTGACAACTTCATGATGGTCATTTGTTGAAGCATAAATCGAAGCTGTGTTGGTGAAACTATCTTTTGCGTTTACATCTAATCCAGGAACTGCGATAAGGAGTTTTGACAATTTCATGATGACCTTTTATTGAAGCATAAATCAAAGCTGTGACATCTTTATCTATCGCATTTATATCAATTCTAGGAACTGTGAGAAAGAGTTTAACAGCTTCATGACGGCCATTTTCTGAAGTCCGAATCAAAGCTATTTCATTGAATTTGTATTCTGCGAATCTTGTGTTGATATCTATTTCAGGAACTGTGCGTAAGAGTTTGACAACTTCATGATGACCATATCTTGAAGCATCAAACAATGATTCATTAATATCAAAATGTTGAGTTTAGAGGATAAATCTGTTCCAGTCAGAATCATTGGAGATGCCTTGATTCATCATAAAGAGTAATCTTTATGGAAAATATTTCATTGATTTTTCATTTAAAAAAGGAGTTGTTGAACAAATACAAACAATAATATTTATTCTCTATGCAATGCTTTGTATGAATTCTTGATCTTCTAGAGATTCTTTTATATTCAAAATTAATTCAAGTGATGATTTAACATCTAGTTGATCTGATACTAAATGATGGAAAGGGAGTTCAACAAAGTCGGAAATCTCATCAATATCCAAAGATTCAAAATTATCTTCGCAATCTTTCAAATGTTTCATTCTTTTCGCAATAGAAACACATAAATTAGCAATATCTGTATTACTAGTTCTAACAGAAATTATTGACAGTGCGCGCACATATAAATAACCAATAGATGGCTCAGCATCAATAAATCTTTCGTTAGAAGAAACAAAATATTCAACAACATCATTCGGCGGAGCGAAACCATCAATGAAAACGAATCCAGATGATAATAGAGAAATGCATGCAAAGAATAATGAGTTATTTTCGGTATTAATGTATTGGTTGCAAATATCTAAAATGGAATAATCACTTTTCGTTGTCTGAACTAATCCGCACAATACGAAAATTGCTTCTGCTTTTGATTCAAAAACAGGCTCATTGACTATTATAGACACAGCGATTTCACATATGTGATTAAAAACATCAGGATCTTGTAAGCCAGGAGACATAACAATTTCTGCGAGCAGCTTCATAATTGGCGTAGAAAATTCCATCAAACATTCGAAATTTGTTAAAATTTGTAATATTTTGATATGAAGCTCATTAAATCTTTTTGATTGCTGAACAATTGTAAATAGCAAGTTAATCATCTGCATGTCACATGGAGTCCTTTCTGAGCTGTTCAATATCGATCCAACAAAATCAATCAAATCATTACTTAAAGAAAGAAATTCATCACATTCAGAATCCATACTTTCTATCACTCGAGAAATGGCATCAAGTAAAATGCTGCCTGTTTCATTATCAGAATTCGCCATGAAAGCATTAATATATGCTCCACATATATCAGACGCCATTGAAGAAAACTGATCGGGAAACCATCGATTTAGTGAACAAAGGATTTCGCCGGGCAATGAATTCGACGTCAAACTCGAGAGATTTAAAAGATTTCCTATTATTTGTTCTATATCCACAGAATAAGCTGCTGTAAAAGAAGACTGAAACAGATGCGCAGACAACAACCTAATGCAGATTGGATATTTTTCTTCAAGAAATTCAACTGAAATTTGCAATCGCTTTTCTTTTTCGATTTTCAGTTCAATAAGGCCACATATAGAGTCAGAAATAATAAATTCGTTGTCTGCTGATAATAATTGCAAGTAAATTGCTAATAATTCTTCATTATCTCTTGAATAATGTGATAATGAACTCAGCACGAAAGCTCTGGTTTCTATATCATTAAATAACTCAGATGCTGCTGTTTCTTTTATTATTTGTAGAAATTGAAAAGTTTCGACATTTTTTGAAATATAATCAATGAAATACAAAAATGCTTGACGAGGAGTGACGATATTTTGGAATTTGTCGTTTGAATATTCACTAGTTGCAAAAGATAAATATTGTTCTGGAATATTTTCAAATGTTTGAATATCTTCTTCTGTTAGTAACAATGCAGGGAATATAATAGAAATCAGCATATCTTGGTTGAGAATTTGATCAATGAAAATGTTATATTTGATGAATGATGATAATATTTTTATTGATATTGCGCGTTGATATTGATTTCTTGATGCTATTGAAGCTAATAGAGAATTTAATAGCTGTTGTGCATAGTTATTTGTAAAATTTGCAGTGAATTCTTGAAATTCAGATAAAGGATTCAAGAATTGATCAATATAAACATCAATTAGTGATAATATAGATGTTACAACATCAGAATTCAGGTCTGGTGTCGGTAAAAGCGAAATCATGATGCCAATTATATTTGAAAAAAATTGATTTAAAAAAATAGAATGAGATCTCCATAAACTGATATAAATGGATAAAATCGTTTTAATTGCTTCTGCGTTGTGTGATAAATTCGCTAATGATTCATGAAGAATGGATTCGATTAAAGTTGAAATATTTGTAATCAATTGTTCTGTTTCTTCAGTATAAAACTCCTTTAAACTTCCATGTATAGAGAAAAATATGTTTAAAACTTCTAAAGATTGTAAAATTGATGTTTTTGAATTAAGATTTTCAACAGAATGAAGGATAAATGGTTCAATTTTAATAGTTTTTGCGGACAAAATGTACTCAATGCATTTTGCAATATGTAATATTGCTGGTTCTGGTAGTAAAAAGTATAATGCGAATATTTTTGAAGCTATCCATTGCTTTTGTTCTTGTTCTGATAACATATATTTTCTTTTCATGGCATCAACTAACACTATGCATATCGCAATTGTTAAATTGTCGTTTAAATGTTGAGATAAAAATTCTAATAAGGGAATGATTAGGTTTTGTTGATCAATTAGTTGATTGAGAGTTTCAATTGCCTCTCTCTTGACATTTTCGTCCGTTGAGAGAAAACAAATGAAAATTTCTTCCATCAACTAAAAATATTGTTATTTTAAAAACTAAATTTGATAATAAAATTAGATTGTTTATACTATATATTTAATTATTTAGAAATTATTTTTGAAAAATATCAAAATTAAAAATCTCAAAAAATTTTAGAAAAAAACTTAGTATTTAGGACAGAAATTTGATAACTTGATTTGTTTTGGGTTTAATTTTGAAGAATTAGAAAATTTTCCGTAAAAACTAAAAATATATGATATAAAGATGATATATTGAATGATTTTGACTTTATTTTTGAAAAATTTTTATTTAAAAATTTTCAAATTTTAATATCTCAATGATTTTTAGAAGAAATTGAAAATTTAGAATTTGTTTATATTAGGAATGATTATTTTATAGTTATTTTAATGACAATTTATGATCACTTTACAATGTCAATTTGTCATATTTTCAGTGAGTTATCGTGTCACTTTTATATTTTGATAGATTTACATGTCAGACAGATTTTTAAAATATGAAATTTCTTTTTAATACCAAAAATATAATAAAATGTTTTCCGTCGTAAAAATTTTTCAAAGAAAAAATCTAAAATGCAAAGTTCTTGTTTTATATATGTTCGTGCTAGAGACAGCCATGATTCATCTGAAATCAAAATTGGCATAGCTCCAACTTTAACAGACCTAATAGCGAAAATCAGACGCAAATTCAAAAATAACAAATTTAAATCTTTATATACGCAAAGCGGGAAACTTATATCAGCTATTTCAGATATAATGCCAGGTGACACACTAATTCTATCTAATGCTGATCCAAATAATGTTAAAAATAAAATTCGGCATTCAAATAAATCATCACCAAACAAAGATTCTCGAGCGAAGAAATCGAAAACATCTACTATTGCTAAATATACTACGAACGATAGCGCAACATTGCTGGCCAAGTTTAATTCAAGTTTATTAAAAAGTGGCTCCACAGTTTTCGATCATACACAGATATCGAATACAGAAGACGCAAATAAAACACAACAGAAAACTCCAAAACCGCTTAAAAAGACTCAAAGGAAAGATTCTACGATTTCGAAGCAAAAAACGCAGAATCCGACTGAAAGGAAATCCTCATTTGCAGTAAAACAAGATAAACAGATCATAATATCCGAAATTGGGCCTTATAAAGAAGATAATAACAATTTCGATAAGATTATCGATCGAGATATCGATATCAAAGATTTCTCAACTGACGAGGAATTCGATGTAAGCATAAATGTTTCGCCAATTAAACAAGAAGATGAAAAACAAGAAAATTCAATAATAAACAATAGAAACAATGAAGTTGAATATGATAGTACAAGTGGCAGCAGTAGGAGCTCTCTGCATAGTCACTTGGATTTAACTTCCAACAAACTCGATGTTCTTCTGAAATTGTGTCCACATGTATTGGAAGTGCTTTCAGATGATGATGTAGCTATTACATATGACATTTAACACCATATTTTGTTTGAATAAATATTAAATATTTTGATATATCAAAAAAAAAACTAATAATCTATCATAATGATTGAACATCAGAAGTGCCAACATCCCATAGTTATATGAAATGATAATGATGTAGTATCAATTCGTTAATTAAAATATTGAAACTATCAAGATTTGCATATTATTGGATTTGTGATATCTACATATATTTAATTCATATAGTTTTGTTTTAAAATAGTTCTTTTATTATGCATTTTTAAAAAGTTATTAAATTAAACTCATTCCAAGAATGAGCAGATCAATTCATAAAAGAGTATCAGATATACCTCATAATAAAACTTCCTATAATGTTTCATTTAGTAAATGTGTAAAATAATGAGGAGTATTTGAGAATAAGAAATGTTTAATTTTTGTTGTAACTATTTAAGTTGATTTTGCAGTGCAGATTGATGCAATCGTCTCTTCGAGAACATCTTCTTCGCACGCGCCTTGGATGGCAA
>MRSU01000977.1:0-25435 GCA_008369845.1 Trichomonas gallinae
ATTGCTTAATTAAATGGTGTTGGATGAAAAAGTGAGAGCAAAAATTGAAAGGTGGGTGAAAAAGTGAGAGTGAAATTTCATAATACAAAATTTGAAATGATAACTTAGAAATGAGTAAAAACGAAAAATTTCTTGATAAAATGGTTTTATGGAGTGATAAAATGCTTGTTTTTAAATCAAATCAATAATTTATGAAAAGGAAAAAAAGCAAAAGCAATTTCTTGACTCGAACCAAAGCCGAAAAATTCCGGCACGTACCCATTATTAGTTGACCCGCAGTCCTTCCTAGTAAAAGGCGAGGAAAGAAACCACACAATTGAGACAACCCAGGTATTGGCCAAAGGATCATTCGACAATTATATTTGAGCATAATTAATCGGTTTTAATTATTTTAAATTTTTCATAATAATTACAAATATTCATCTTTTTATTGAATGTAGATATTATTCAGGCAGATTTTTTTTTTTTCAAATGATAAATAATAATTTCAAAAATCGAAATAATTTAATACAAACAAAATATACTAATATATAACTAATGCATCTTATTCTTATGCTTATTTTTCTTCATCTTACTGCTTTTCGTGGTATTCTTTTTCAATTTCGGTATTTCTTGAGGTGGCTCAGCAGTAAGCTTATACATACAGTACCAGTCACTCTCAAACACCTTTTCCCAGCATTCCTGCTCTGACGTACTCAACGGGAACAAAAATGGCTGTTCTTCATGCGAAAAAGTTGGCGCATTCCTCTTCTTTTGCAGCACGTACTCGATATTCTCTTCCTTCCAGCGCTTCCAGTTGCATTTATCAGCCAAAAGCTCATTTTGTATTAATTTCGTATTCGGTCCCGCGACACCATGCTGAGCAACCCAGTAAACGAAGCCGCTGAACAGTTGTCTGCCAGCTATAGATGTTGCTGGATTGAATCTTGAGTTGTAGCTCAAAATAACAGCTTCCACTGGTACATTTTCTTGAATCCATTCTCCCATTAATTGGTCTCTTGGGAAAAACACCTGTAAAGGCCTCATAATGTCATGCGGCAGTGAAACTAATGTAGCAAGCATCTGCTGAACAATCAAAAATATAACAATATACTGAATAATTTTGTGATCTTTCGCTTTTCTATATACATACATGTAGAATTGCACAACATATGGAACAGCAATTGGTATCCAAACAGCTGCGAACAGTTTTAAGTTGTCTCCTTCCCATGGTTGATAGCGAATATATGTTGTCGTAAACCAAACAAACATTGATGCTCCCCAATGAATCATCTGGTTTTTATTCGCTGTCACCCAACCGAATAATATCATTATATAGGCAAATGGGCCATATCCTTTCCACCAGATTTGAATTAGTGGAAAAATCATCTTTCCATATACACCATTGCTCCATAGTGGCATCAAGGCGAAGAATGAAAAGCCTGTTTGTGCCCTTCCCCAATAAGGATAAGTTAATGGAATTCCAATTGAGCAGGAAATGAATCCATATAAGCTCCACTTCCAGAAATAGGGCCAAAACTTAAGGTTCTTGGTTGTGAAAAGGCCAATTATGCAAATCATTATTGAATATTGAGCAATTGCAACAAAACTGTGGATCTGGAGCTGCGGAAGTATGCATGTGCATAAGCCAGCAAGAATCAAGTAGCGGATGTCAATATTTTTCTCTTTTGTCATCTTCACGAAGCAAATCAAAATTCCTAGAACTAAAGGGAAAGAAAACAAGGCGCTGCGCTGTGGGATGAGTATCTGTAGCAATGGCTGCAGTGTATATGCAAAAACTCCATCTAAATTATTCATATAGTTTATACTCGTATTAAATCGAAATCCGTTCGTGAAAATCAGCCAGTAGCCAAAACCACCGAGGTTCATCCACAAAACAACAGAAATAGTGGCAACTGTGTGATCTTTCGAGAATTCGTAAGATAATCCGTGAATAAGGACCACAGAGATAAATGCCATCAAGAAAGCAGTTATTTGCAGGTTGAATGCTATTTCGCTGTCATCTGTATTCATCATCGCTGCAATATAAAGATTATGAAACATTGGATAAGCTAAAGTTAGATTTGCTTGAAAAGAAGACATCACATTGAAAAGAGAGGTTCTATTATAGTTGATTCCTGTCGAAAATGATCTGATTATATTAAGATGAAATGGTAAATCTGCAAATGTCGGTCCAATTGCTAGATGGCCTTTATATAATGTAACATGTTTAGAGTATAGTCCTACAACAAGCGAACACACGACAAGTACAACTGTTTCTATCAAAGTAGCTTTGAATTTTAATGAAGGAATAAATTTTGCATTTAAATAATGAAGAATAAGCGCAATAACTGTGTATAGTATGGCAATTGTAATACAATGCAATCTGTTTAAAGGATAAAATATAGTTGTAACGAAAAAATTTAAAGATTGAATCGCAATTCCAAGCGCAACACCTATAGAACATCGATAAATGAAGTCTATTTTGTTTCGAATGATATATGTCGTCAACTCATACCCAAAAAATGCAGCAGAACTCAATAAAATTACACTCATTTCATATAATTATATAATCTAGGGTCTGCAAAAAATAAAAATGGGAAATATTCTAATTACAGGGGCTATCATAATTATATAGGGGATTGTATTCAAAATAATTTAAGGGGCTGATAATAAAAAACAGGGGATGAGAATCTAAATAAATTTGGATCAATATTTATTTAGTGGATGAAGTTGAAAATAATTTTTGGGTTTATTTTTTTTTTAATTAAGGGTCTGATATTTTAAAAAAAGGGGATGAAGTTGAAAATAATTATAGGGTTAACTTTTTTTAATATGGGGATGGAATTGAAAATAATTTAAGGGTCTGGTATTATTAAATAGGGAATTTGATTGAAAATAATTATAGGGTTTGACATTTTTAAAAAGGGGTTGTTTAATTTTTGCGAAATACCCCTTTATAATATTTTAAGCCCCTTTAAATTTACGAATTCGCAAAAAAACTATATATATGATAGATTGGAGTCCAGCCATTTCCAACGACTTCAATATTGGCTCACTCGGCCTTGCTGTTGACTACAATTATCATCCTAATCTAGTACTGCGCGATTTCCCAATAGAAACCGATGTTTCTAAAGCGATTGATCGTGTAGCGAAATATTTAAGCGCAGAGGATGACTCCAAGCAGTTATCACAGCAGATGGCAGAAGTTCAACTTACAAGTCACAACTTAACAAAGGATATGGCTAAAGTTGAAAAAGATGCTGACGATGATGCGAAAATGCAAGAAGAATTATCAAAAATGGCTGTCGAATACATTAGAAAACGCGATGATTTCATAATGAGACAAAGATCACGCAAATTTAACCACACGAAAACCCTCGATGAACCAGAACCAGTGGAATTCGTTGACACACCTGAAGGATTAATCAAATATCGAAATTATGTCTTCAGATACAAGCTGTTTATCGATAACCAACGCAATCTTATGCAGAAAGAAAGATCTGAATTATTTAATGAATCGAATTTAATCAAAAATGATCACGAAAAAATATTGACACAAGACAGATATAACCAAGAGGATTACAATGTTATAGTAAAGAAGCGCGAAGAAATTGTTAAAATTAAGAAATTAGCGAATACACCAGAAGGACTCTACGAAAAGCACCTACAGATTGTAGAAGAAAAGAGAAAAAGAATTGCAGCTGAAGCAGAGAAAATGGTTGAAATCGAAAAACAAATCGAAATAAATAAAGTGAAAAACAAAGAAATACAAAGACAAAACAAAAGAGCAGCAAAGAAACTCACAGCAATTCGTGAGAAACTTGATAAAGAATTCCAAGAAGTCGAAACTAAGAAACAAATTCTATTCCAAAGTGTGCAGAAACTCAATAACGAGACAAAAGAACTATCAGAAGAGAGAACACGCCTCAATGGTATTAAAAAGATGCTTGAAAACGAAAAACAGAAAATAATTGATGATATGGCCGCAATTAATTTTTATAAAGAATCTTTCCGCAAAGAATTCGCAGAAATTGCAATGGAAAAGCAGAGAATACGCATAGCAATCAACCAACTGATGGAGAAACGCAAAGAAATTCCAAAAAGAAGACTTGAAGCTGGATTAACAGAGAAACCTGTCGAAATTCTTCAGCCTAATCCAGCCATCCTCAGACAGGAGCTCATATTCCTGCAGAGGGACTACGACGTCGCACGAGCACAGCTCAAAATGGAGCAAGACGCTGTTGAAGCACTAAAGAAGGCTGTTTATCCTAAAATCGAGAGAAAAACAAATGTACAAGGCCCGGTTTTGTTCCCGGAGCTGTTGAAGCCGAAGGTGATCAATGGAATAAGAGTCATAAAGGCACAGGACATGAAAACAATACATGGACATACTATAACTCCGGCAAAGAAAGCAGGAGATTCTGTAGTAATTTCATTTGGCAAGAAAAAACAAGTTCCAGAACCAGGCATACCCCAAAATGTAGAAGAACAACCAGATAATGCATTGAAACCAGAAGAAGTTAATGAATTATTACAAAATGCTGAAAATCAAGAAACATCTCAAATAATAGATGATACACAAGTAGATGATCCAAAAATAAATGATGAAGATGAAAAATTTGAAGAACAATCAATAGATCAACAAAAATCAGAAGAAAGCCATGAGCTTTCTCAGAAAACAGAAGACAAACCAGAGGAAACTCCTAAAGTGATGGAATCTGAAGACCAACTAGAAATTTCACAACCATCAGATAATTGATAGTTATTTATTTCTAATTGCGATATGTTTTTAAATCTGTATTTTAATTTTTACTCTAAGTGTTTCTCATCATCATAAGGTCATCCAGAAATAGTCAAATCCTTTATAACATTTCCTGGAATAGTTACCAATGTAATAGACAAATCGATTGTAAACTTAGAAAGTTTTGACATTTTGACAACTTTGATCATTATTTTTGCATGAATTTTAGAATTATTTCCCTGCTTCATTTATACATATTTACTAGTTCTCTTAACCATAAAAAGGGAACGCTTCCATTGCAGAATTATATTGCAGACTATGGCCAATGATATCATATTATATTCGTTAGATTTTGTAACGAATCAAATTTCAACATAATTCATAAAATATAAAAGTGACATTAAAGCATCTCAACCTAAAGTACGTCATCCATTAAAATTGCTAACGAATGATCTTAACATATACCTGTATATAGAACAAGGACTCAATGATATATTATTCAGAATAAATTGGTAACCATAGCTCATATAATTACTAAAAATAACTTTTGAAAACCAATTTTACAAAAAATGATATACAAACATAACAAAACAAGATGAAAACGATTATCACGGTATAATTTTAGAGATAATTGTCTTGATATCTGTACATTTAGCGATATTATCGTCTTATCTTCGTTAATATTCGGAAACACGAATCATTTGGATTATATCAAGAAAAGAATGCAAATATTGCATTTTCATCAAAACAGTAGAACAATAAATTTGGAGAAAATAAATATATAATAAATTTGATGATAATTTCAAATTAAATTGATTTGATGAGAGATATCTGAGCATTTTGCAGCTGGATTAACTGCTGTAACAGCGGAACAATTGATTCTCTGTTTTTCTTTTGTGAATATTCAATTAATCCTTTGTAGAGTTTGTTAATATTTTCGTCATTTATTTGGAAATTTCGATTGGTCTGCTTTAATTGCTTCTTTTTGTTCAACAATGAAGAAATGATTTTATTTTCATTGACGTGAAAGTATAAACTAACCTTATCTTTGATTTCTCTGTTTGGCTGATCATGAATTCCTTCGAAATTTTGTTGGAATTTGATTTTGTTAACTTCAATTTCTTGAAGAAGTTGATTTGCAACCATTAATTGGTTCTTAAACTGTTTATCATATCCTGAAAATTTCTGTGATGACAATAAAAAGTTATCGTCGCATATATTAATTCTCATTTCAAGATTTCTTATCCTTGTATCTAAGTCTTGAGCAGGTACATTTGGCATAGAGTCCTTAAAAATCATCATAGATGATGGTAATGACATTGAACTTGCTGATTTTGCAACACCATAAGAACGCATAACAAAATCAAAATAAAAATGTCAAATAAAATCATTTTTGTCACGTAAATATATTTTTGTATGCGATTTTTGTCAAATAAAATGATTTTTTGTTATGTAAACAAATAAAATCATTTTTGTCGCGTAAATTAATATTTGCTGTGTAAACAAATAAATTTGCTATGTAAACAGGATATTTCAATTTTGTCATGTAAATTATAATTTGTCATGTAAATAATTTTATTTTACATAATAACATAACAATTTCTATTTATTCTAACAAACAAATATTAATTCTTCATTGGCTTATATAGTGCCATTGTTGCCATTTCAGTAAACTGATCTGCTGTATTTGGATTATGAGCCAGTGCTTGTATTAGCATCGGTGTAAATTTCATCAGCATATCATATACATCCCTTGGACAACAATTGCAGAAGCTATTATCACGCAACATGAAGCCGAGTATAATAACGCATGTTCTAATAATCCAAATCGGATCATATATAATAAAACATAGCTTGAGAATATTAATTTCATTATCATCATCAACATTCGAGCAAAAATTGAATAGATCGGTCATAAATGCAACAAGTATAACAAATCTATCGCTAAACTTTGATTTTGTGTTGACTAATTCAAGCGATGAAGCTAAATCTGTAATAGCTTCTCTATATTTATCAATAGCAAGATATTTCGAATCCCTGAAGTCCATCTTCAAGATCAGCATATCAGAAGTCAGCTGAGTTTCAATCATATATAATCTTCTCTTAACAGGCTCGATTAAATAAAGTTCTATTTGATCAATGGCTGATATAGCACGCCAAAATCTCATACTACCTAAATGAGAGACTTTAAACGCTTCTGCCCAAACTTGATCGAAATATTGTCGCTCAACAAGTTGTCTTTGCACATAAATCGCGCAAAATGATAATCTATGCTCACATCTAGTTGCCATATCAATAAAATCGTTGATTCTCGATATATCGTTTTTCATTTTCAAAAATGATTCGAAATAGCATGCTTTTTCGCTTACAGGGTTATCAAATATAACACCACTCGCTTGATCATATTTGATCCCAAGCGTGACTTGAACGAGAAATGGTTGTTGATGATTTTTTGGTAAATCATTAGTTAAAAGCGGCCTAACCATTGCATTATATTGCATTGGCAGCATTGTAAGAATGTATATATCATATGGAGTGAAAATAAAAGAAACTCTTTCCGGGTGATTTGGTAAAGATATCCTAGGAAGCGGTTCTAGCTTCGAAGATCTTGGTGTAAGGTCAAGATATTGCCTCCAGCTGTTCTTGCATGTAAGAATTTCAAAGAGAATGTCTGAAGAATTCGATGGTTTTCGCGTTGAATGCATTAAATTTCCTGTTTTCAAGAAAACTGTAAGATGAGGATAGAGAATTGCTTTCAGGACAAATTTGAAGCCGTTTTCATTTCCCCAGTGTTGTGTGACGAAGTCTAAAACGAATAACATTGT
The DNA here is from genome assembly GCA_008369845.1 of Trichomonas gallinae. NCBI lineage: Eukaryota > Parabasalia > Trichomonadida > Trichomonadidae > Trichomonas > Trichomonas gallinae. Next base: position 7,549 of record MRSU01000977.1, read on the forward strand.
TTGTGGTAGGAAATGTAGGTTTTTTGAAATCGCTTGTATAAATCTAATGATAACAACTTCTGTGGGAACGTTTGTTTCTTGTAAATGCAGCAATTGCCTTTTAATCGAATTTTCAGCGAATGGTGTTGCAAGTGTAGAGCAAAAGAACGGTGTAACGAATGCTGTATACGTGTTTAAATCTAGCTGATTACCTAACGCGATGTAAAATATTGCCGCTTGTTCCAAACTCGCTGAAGTGCTGAAATAATTGAAAACTGCTGGGACAAGGATATAAGCAACGTAGTTAAAGTATGGTGCAGATTTCAAATTTCCAATAATTATAGCAAAAGCCGTTGGATCATCGTATAATGAATTAATCAAATAATTCATTGCTTGTATTTGCATTGGTTCGTATATATCCATTGGATCACCTATCTGATGACCTGCGTATTTACTGAACGTATTGATATCTATACTTTGAACTAGTCCTTTGCAGAAATAAATTGCATTTAATATCTGGTTTGTTCTATTTAGCTTCAACAAGCGCAGCATCAACTCGTCGCCATCATTCAGCGACCGCTGGAGTTTGTCGGGAATGTCGTCAGGGATCCAAGATTCAATTGTTTCCGGATCCATATAAAATATGAAATAAAAAAAGAATTCTTTGATTTAATAACCTTAATTATCGTTCACTTTTTAATTTTTAACCTTAATTATTTGACATACTAATTTTTAACCTTATTTTTTGATAAATCAATTATACAAACTGGTTGACCTAAGGTGGCCAAAAATGAGAGGGAAAACGATTAGAAGCAACCAGTTTATAAAATATTTGCGATTACCTGCTTATTTTTTCACTTTTTGAATGAAGTTGGTAATGCTGGTCAAAGTGAGTTTTTTGAATTACTGTTTTGGCGAGAATTTTAATTTCTCGAAATACTTTGCAGAAGATTAATGAACACATTAATATAGATTTACCTTTTGTCAATAAATATTATGTCTAACTTTACTATTTTCGCAAGAAAAATCAAATTGACAAATCCAAAAGTGACTGGAATTGTGATGATTTTTTCAACTTTTTGGCATTGTGTAATGCATTATATTACTGCAATGCTTTATCTAATAATGACATTTTTAGTTAAATTGAAGTTAATTGAGCATCGTTGCCCATGTTTTTCAAATCTTCGAATATTCTTCGGTTTGGATTAGATATTACATCATGTTGAAGCATGAGGTTAGCGCAAATAGTTGCTCGAAAGTGAATAACTTCATCTGAAGGAAAAGTTCCTTCGGCAACAACTTTGATGCAATCAGCTGCAGTACATTCTGAAGGAATGAGTGTATTAAGATAATCGACAATTGATTTGACTGATTTAGCTGAAAAATCTGTATAGTAACATATAAAATCCCGAATAGTTTTCTTAATAATCAATTTCGTTTTCTTTTGCAGCTCTTTCATTATACTCCATTTTCTCTTCTTCTGATACCTGGATTTTCCTCCCTGACTCTCTGGCACATTTCTTTGGAAAATATCATGAATCTGGTTTTAGGCTTTTTCCGGTCACTTTTATAATTTTAAGGTTTAAAATAGCAATTGAATACTTTACGAAGCAATTGGCCAGACACTTATATCATTTTAAGGTTAAAATCAAGTCAAAAATCGAAAAAAAAGACATTCTTAGTTAGAATGTTTATTGCTATTAACAATTTCCCATCATAATAAATAATCGGAAAATATGTTTGTTCAATTCTCTTGACCATCCCAAATAGGTGGCCGATATAAAAAACAAAATAAAAGTGACAAAAATGTGACAAATATAAAAGTGACAAAATTTTTAAAATCTTTTAGCGGATTTTTTTTTTTTTGAAAAATGTCGACTCCTTTAGTATATAACTTAAGTGAGTCACAAACAATAAGCGAAGAGTTTGACCTTCGCGCGCGTATTGCTATAGATCGTGCTCCAATCGCTCAAATTCGAAAATTAGATATTGGATTTGATATTACTTCGTTTCCTGGGTCATATTTATCACCACCAAGTTCTATATCTCCTGTATCAAGAGCGCTTGCTGCTAGAATTGACTCAACAATCGATAAGGAGCCTTTTATTATTACAGATTTAGCTTACAAAGGGCCAGATGCAGATTTTACTCTATCAATTACATCGATTTCTACAATAGCTACAGCACTAACATCAAATGAGCCACTAGCGATGCCAATTTTCAAAATCGAAGATTTGTTTTACATAGATGAGCAAATACACAACGAGTACAACCCTCTCTCCGCTTTATTTAAGGAGATTGGCGCGCCAATTTCTAAGACATCTGCAATAGATATTACAAATTTATCTTTAATTGCTTCACACGCAATTCAAAACGCGAAGGAAGACAAATGGTTTGGTAGGCTCAAGGATACCCTGGAAATTAGTGAAAGGGTTAATCAGCGTTTTTACAGGGAAACTGAAAAATTATTGCCAACATTTCGAGAACACTTCAGTAGATCTTTTGAGTGCACTGCCCTTGGAATAACACTGAATGTCGGCACGAATTCAATCCTTTGCAGCATAGATAACGAAGATCCGTGTATTTTAGAATATTCAATGAATGAACCTTCGCCAACACTATTAAACCAGTGGTACATGGAGGCCCTTCTATCAGATTGCCCTAGAATCCTCCAAACAAGCAGCTCAGGCGGAAAAATCACGAAATTTGAAATCGTACAAGCTCCAGTAACTGCAGGAATGGAGCATACGTTTAGATTCCTCAAAGAGATCAAAGAGAAAATCACAAATGATGGAACATATTTGTTGTATAAGCAAGCAAATTCCAAGCAAATTTATGTTATTCAGCCTTCAAACGATCACATTCGTTTGTCTGGCATCAGAGATATATTAGAATATAAAATAGCCATGCTGCAAATGTATATAGGCTTCAGAACATCATTATCAACGAATGAATCAATTGTTGAAGTTGCGCAAAGACATCTGCTGATGGCAGCTCAAACACTGCCGTTTTTAGAGCAATCGCTATGCTTTGAGCGTATATCAGACTCAACAATTCTCCCCGTTTTACTTTTAGATCGATATCATTCATTAATATGGAAGCCACTGCAAAACAAAGAGATACCAGATAAATCCTATGAAGAGGCAATCAATATATACGAATTAGCATTGAGTATTAATGATATTCCAGATAAATTGAAATTATCACTCAAACAAAAAATCGCGTCTGTTTCGCTTGCATACGCCAGATCTAGCAAGAAGGATGAAATGGCTGAGAAAGCTATAACAATAGCTAAAGATTTGCCAGATTCAAATGAATTTATTATGCAATCGTATATATGGAGGGGAATGAACGCTATTGAACAAGGAAACATAGATAGTGCAACAGAATTCGCCAATAAAGCAAAAGAATACAGGAAAGATGAAAATTCAGATATTAAAAAACTAGAATCACACATATTAAACACAAGAGGACAACTTCTGGAGTCATCAGGTGATATTGAGGGCGCACGAAGATCATTCACAAAAGCAAAATATTTATTCTTAGAAATTAAAGATTTAGAAGATGCAGCTCTTTGCGATGCAAACATTGGCCACATAGAGCGAAGAATAGCCATACAACTACAGACAGCGAATAACTCGAAGTTTACAGTCGAAGAAGAAAATCATTTGAACAAATCTCGTCTTCTCTACAGTGACGCACTCAAAAATGTATCGCAGAGTCACAAGAATCACATCATCATTGATATCTGCTCACTTTACCTCCACATATTAATCAGACTGACACAGAATCCTCCGCTTGATAGAATGAAGCCACAAAAAGTTGAAGAACTTGCAGATACAACCATCAAGGCACTCAAAACAGTAATAGCGGCCATAGAGGACAGAACATCTCAGGAGAATCAGTCTGCAGCTTTGGACGTTTGGTCAGGTAGATTCGACGCAAATGTCAGGCTCCCATTGGCAAAAAGTGAGAAGGCAAAATCCCAAATATACCAAAACGCCATCAATTCACTTATAAAAGCTAGAAAGTTCTTCATTGCAGATAACTACCCGGCAGATTTCATAAGTATAACATTGACACTTGTCAATTGCTATCTTTCGAATGGAGATTTCAAGAATTCTCTCATTGAACTTACAAAATCACTAGAAGTTATTCGCCCACGCTCTATTGTTCTGCCGAATGTTCTCCCCGAAACAGCCCACAAGCATGAGCTGATTCAGAGGATGCTGCCAGAATTAGTGACAGTCACAAGAGATGTGCTGAAAAGCACGCTCAAGGAAATGATGAGCAAGAACATGAACGTCGACAAGATGAAAGCTTTATACGCTATGTCACTCAAAGCAACACCACAGAACATTGCAGATACAATCGAGAAGATTGCTGAAACTAGCTTGTAATTTTAAATATAAATTGTTATGAATTTTTTTTATTATCATCACAAGGCCGAAATATAGTTCAAATCAAGATATCGTAAAATTACTAAATTTGGTGATTTCTGAATGAACAATATAAAAACTTATATCACGGAAACATAAAAATTGAATCAAAAATAATCGTTAATGTTTGTCATACATATCCGAATTTTATGATTTATTCAATATAATATTTTAATAGAAAAGATTGGTTCATTTTAAAACAATTTGACATGTAATTCAAAAAAAAGTATCTCAAATTAATGATTTCTGTCAAGTAAAATTGGCAAAATATTAAAATTGATCATGTAAAGCAAACAAAAAATGTAATGACTTTACGCAGAATTTTCAATGAGTTTTCAGAAATAGATAAAAAAAAAAAAAAACAATGGCTCCGAGTTTTGGCGAATGGCTTACTACACAACCAATATACTCAGTATTAGTTAAAATAGACTCCGAATTCTACAACGATCAATTTAACCTATATGGACTTAAAACCGAAGTAAAAGATTTTAAGAATTCTTTATACATAATAAAAAGATCCAAATTCAAACCAGATGACTACAGCAGGGCAGAAGTAAGAGATGCAATACTCCTCTATGGCTTAATTCACAAAAGATTTTTAGAAACATATGACGGCTGTCAAAAAATCAAACAAAAATTAGAAGCTAAAATATATCCTCGATGCCCTAGATACTTATGCAATGGTTGCAGCTGTATACCATATGGATTATCGGAAGTTGTAAATGAATCGAAGCTAAAGTTCTTCTGTCCTAATTGCCAAGACGTATATGAGCCACCAATAAATGCTTTCAATGCAATTGATGGCGCTTTCTTCGGACCAACATATGTTCATTTATTAAAACAAAAGTTTAGGGTTACTACTCCTAAAGGATTGCCACATCCTTTTGTTCCTCGTGCTTACGGATTCAAAATTGATTATCGTAAGCCTAAAAAAATTAAAAAATCGAAACCCGATGCAATAGAACAATAGCTTTAACTCATTACATGTTATCTGTTTATAAAATACTTAACGCTTACAAATATACTTTGAAACTTCATTTTTACTCCTAATTCTATTCAAAAACTATAGACATCTAACGATAAACTAATCATATATTGATTTAAATTATAGCATACATTGTTTATAACGATATAGTTTCAATATTGATGAAATATACAATGAAGTTATTCTAAAAATTACTCAATTACTCAATTCACTCGTGAATTTAACGTAGATGATATAGATATAAGTACACTAATAGATTGGATCATCAGAATATAGAAGGCTCTACAAGATCCTGAAGGAATTTCGTATACTTTCATTACAGCATATTCTGGCGCATCTAATTGTCTTGTTTTTCGTTATACTACATATAACTAATCTCATAATTGGGGAAAGATTAACAAGAATGTGAATTATAAAACAAATTTTGACATTTGACATGTAAATTATGTCAAAAAAATAATACTAAAAATATCATGATTATCGAACTTTTTTCTTGGATTTTTATTGGAACAAAACAGCAATTCATGCTGTAATATCTATATCTAGAATTATTTTTATATTCTTAATTTAGCTGTTTCATTTCTGTACCAATCTGCTTGTGTTACGAAATTATTGCTGCAGCATATTTTTATAATTTATTTTAGGGGGTGACACTTCATTTTTATTTATGCATGACGAATATAAAGACTTTGATCAGCAAAAATCAAAAAAGAATCCGGATATTACAGACTCCGGTGATTTCGCAGCGGTCCTTGAAAATAATATGAAAGAAATTAGCAATTCGAATGATGATTTGCAAATTTTAATAACTTCGTACGGAAATATTATGAACATCTTTCAAAGTGTTGACCTATTAGAAACAGGGCGATTTATAGATGAATCAATGATTCCTTTATTTATTCAACATCTTAAAATAGCAGATCCACCAATAAGTGCTTGTGCATCTGATTTGATTCGCGCATATTTAAAATATCCGTCCAATAATTTTGATATTTTTAGAGAAACTGAAATGATTAATAAGATCATTGAAATATTAACATCATGCAATGATATATACACATTATCAAACATAATAAGTGTAATAATTCAGCTCTATGACGATAGAACATCAAAAGATTTCATTTTTCAAACAATTAATCAAGAACCAATTTTTGCAATTGTTGATCATAGTTTTTCTGCATTACAAAGTGTAGAGAAGAGTGAAATTAGTGAGAGATTGATATTAAGAAATCTTGTTTTATTGTACACAATATTATCAAATCAGGATTATTATGATTTTCAGTTTCTCCATCGTGTTTTAGAATTTATGGATAGTCATTATGAGATTTGGAATGCTATATCAAATGCAGATATCATTTATTTCATTTATTTGATCTATTTTAATTTAATTAATCAGATTTCTTTTAATATTAACACACAAATATTTGAATTATTTATGAAGTGGAAGAATGAAGGCCACTGGTGTGCAGTACATTTCATTGCACTGTTAATTGAAAAAAATCAATTTCGTGGAATTCCTCATCCTGACATTTTATTAGCACATTTGTTGACAATAGATAGACCTGAAGTCATCAGCTATCTTTTTGACGTTCAATATTTAATCATTTCAAAAAATCTTAATCATTTGCAATATTTGTTTACAGGAAACCCTTCATATGCTGCTCAATTAATACAACACGCGCAAAATAATACCTACACGTATTTACTTCATCTTTCTATATTTATTTCAAAAATTATTATTCTTTCAAATAACTTTAATCGTTATGAATATTTTGGTTCACTCTATGACCTTGGCATTTTAAATCTTTTTTGCGATGTGATCAACCCAGAAAATGATGAAACTGTGCTAATTCTGAAATCAATTTACATTTTATTGACTAAATCAGCAATTTCGGACAAAGTACTCGAATATGTCAAAAGCGAAGACTTTATGGATCAATTGGATGAGTGTGTAGATAGTCAAAACAAAGAAATCTCTGAGGTTGCAACAATCATCAATGATTTCATCGAAAAACAAACAGAAGAATGATTAAGCATTCAATAAACAAGCTTTCTATTGATACTTACATCAAGGGATATTAATTCAAAACTTGCAAATTTGAAACTATGGCTGACGTTGCAAATTATAACAAAGAATATGTATATCGAAATCTACACAAGCAAAAGCGTTTCATCTAAGATTTATCTAGTGAAAGTTATATCAATCGATTGCAAATCCAATGAAAAATTGAAGCTGTTGAAAATTTAACATGTCAATTATAAATTTGCCATCAAAATTTGTTCAAATGGATTCTAATAATGTTTAGTCTTTACACACACTGACTCATTTATAGCTGCATTAATGTATTTCATATTTACCTGAAAATGAATATATTGCCAATTCTGGAATTTCAAACATCCACCAATAATTTCAAACGAGAAACCAAATATATCACACTTAAATTCGGCTTCAGAAAATGGTTATCTTGAAGTTGTCAAACTCCCTCTAACGGTACCTGAAATAGATATCAATGCAAAAGACAAAGAATACCGAACAGCTTTGATTTCTGCTTCGATAGAAGGTCATCATGAAATTGTCATACTTCTTCTCAAAGTTCCTGGAATCGATGTTAATGCAAAAGGCTACAAAAAGCCAAACAGCATTGATAAAGGCTTCAATTTATGGTAACCATAATGTTGTCAAACTTCTTCTCGCGGTTCCTGGATATATGTTAATGCAAAAGACGTTTACATGAATACAGCTCTGATTGATGCTTCATGAAGTTGTCAAACTACTTCTTACTGTTACTGGAATAGATGTCAATTACAGCTTTGATGATGGAAATGATGAACCTCCATGGTACCATGAAATTATGTTGGGAATATAACGCACAATAGATTTTCACTTCAAAATTAATAAAAATGATATTGTCAAAACTTTACAAATTATGTTCACAACTCGATATTTACAATATATTTTGCAAATCCTACGCAAGAATCCTTTACAAATTGTGAATAATAATTTGTCGTGTAAATTATATTGTCAAAAAAATGTATTACATGTCAAAAATCGAAAATGTGTATTTCATTCTCCAAAACTCAAATTCCAAAAGTTTCTGATGAAGAATTCGGGTTTTTCCAGGAGAAAGATGCATCTGATGTTAAATATGATATAGCAATGAACGTTTCAAAATGCAAAATTTGCGGTTGTCATCAATTTCCTGTTAAAGGCGACGAACAGATTCTCAAATGTCCAATGTGTCAACCTGAAGAAGATTTTGTCGATCAAATCGTTAAGATAAAAGATGGGATTAAAAATCCACAACATTTTTTCTTTATTTTCGACGCAACATATAAAATGAAATACATAATAAAACAACTCATGCAGTTAGCAAGTGCAATGGGTAACGAACAAACAGTTACTGTAATCGGATTATCAAATTTCGTAACAATAATTTACAAAGGAAACCTAGGAACGGCAACTCTATACACATTCCAAAATATTGATGAATTTAGAGTAACCCAGTCCTTTGCATGCACAAGAAAGGTCTTAATCGACAACCTTATTCCGTCTTTACCTTCCCTGTATAATATTGCAAGAAATCAAACGATTAATACTCCATTTGACTTAGAACTTATTACTAATATCATCAAAGAATTCGAATTTGTTCCGTTTTACACTGCAATTTGTTATATTAGACGAGAAACTGCCGTTTTAACCACAGAAGAAGCCGTTTCTCTTGGTAATTCCATACTCAACAATAACAAGAATATGATTCATTTCGTTGCAGAAAAAGGTTTTAAGCGAATTAGTGCGATTTCGCGATTATCTCACGGTCTTGTTCTTAAACCAGATCTCACTGATGAGCAATTCGTTAAAAACATTGTTAATATGTCATCAAGATCAATTTTGAGCTTTGTTTGTCCGAAATTTGTTGAGATTTCTCATACAAACGCTTTATTCAAATTTAATAACAAACAACAGTTTTACAAATGTACTACATCATTAATTCGTGGTTTAGCTGGAACATTTAAGATTACAAATCATTCTCCAGTAAATTGCATTAATATTATTGAGATATTTAACACACATATCGGAAAATGCATGAAACTTCATAGATTCAAAGAGAATGGAGAAATAAATCAATTAATTCTTCGAGAATTAAAATTACGACTTGTTGTAGCCTCAATATTGAATGAATCATGGCGTGGAGAAAGCATACTCAACTTAATCAAGAAGAATTTAACGAAAGAAGTAACAGACGGAACTCCATTAACAAAACTCGGCGAAAACCCAGATGAAGATATATATGCATTATACCAGACCTTCACTAAGATAGGCTGTTTCTATAAATGATACCTGTAAACTATTTTTATAACTTTTCATCTTTAAGGTTAAAATATTTTAAGGTTCATAAAATTGATTTTTCAAAGTTTTTTTATTCAGATCCTAATATCATTTGCATGCATTCTATATGCAATCTCTGTGTATTGATAAAGAGGCATCCTCAGTTATAGGACTAAAAATCTGACAAAAACGCTTTACATGCTGTCACTTTTTGGAGCATGATTTCCGTACACTACAATTTTTGTGTGACAAATAGATAAATTGTTCAATATTAGATTGTCAGATATCTAGAAAAGTGACAGAATGTAAATGATGTTATAAATTTACAACGTCAAGTTTTTAGCACTTTAAAAAATACGATTTGTTTTCAGCTTTCAGTCTCACTGAGAACAAAAAATCCGTGATATTCTTTCACTGTCTTAGAATGAGATGCAATATGCGAATTATGTTCATTCTGTTTCGATTTGTAACGCATCAATAGACGACACATAATGTTTTGTGCCACCCCTTGATGCGTCATACATCGAAACAAAAGTTTTGCAAAACTCTTGTAAACCTTCATTTTCAACAAATGCAAGAAATTCACTGATTCATTGCATTTATTGAGAATGAAATCTAACATTGTGATTTTTCTCGAAATGAGAATCAAATTATGAACGGTACTTGTTCTGTTTCATAGCCTTAAACATCAAAGTGTTTAACAGTACATTAAGAGTTAATCATTGGTGTGTTAGGTTTTTAAATAATACTATCTTGTTAATTTCAAATAAAAAAAATACAAATTTTATCAAATAAATACTAATACTATCATAAACTTTACAAAGCAGACGGCATAAAATAGAACGATGCAATTCCAAGAATAATCGCACCCACTGCCCCTAAAGCTATCAAAACAACAATTTCGAGAGAATTCTTCCTTGCCTTTGGTCCTTTTTGAGTTAAAATGAACTCAGCATTATTTTTGCTCTTCCTCTCCTTTATAGGCGCCGCCCTGAAATGCCTCTTCGTTGGAGATCCATCGTTTTGCGCTGTGATAACAGGTGGAGGTGGAGGACTCACTGGTGTGTTTAGTGTAAATGTCTGGCTTGCTGCGCTTTCAGCGATGTTGTCGATATGGTCCGGAGTGTCAAATGTTTCCGGCTCGAAGAATCCTTCTATTTTGCCGACAGCAACAATTTCATTGCGCGACAAAACTGGCATTGGGCCTTTCTTTCCAGTAGAAAATGGTATATTAAGAGTATTCTTTTGCTCTTGTTCACTAACTTGTTTCCTGAGTCTCTGCAATTCTTCTTTCAATAATAAGTCTATCGGCGCAGTCTGTTGATTATTATTATCCTTCAAAACTTGAGTAGCATCAACATTCGAAAGACTCTGTTGTATTTGCTGTTGTTGCTGCTGTTGTTGTGGAGGAGGAGGAGTTGGTTGTGGAGAGACAAATTGCGGCTGTGGAGAAACTGGAGCGAATTGTGCTGGAGGCGTTGTAGGATTATGAGGCTGTGCTGTGTTGAATATCGACTGTTTCGTGGCAAATGTTGATAAAGATGATGGTGCCTGATAGGCTGCTTGTCCAGCAGGAGCGAAATCGAATGATGAAATCTTCGGCGTCGGCTGTTGTGCTGCTTCTTCGGCAATTTCGGTTGGATCGAATGTGAAACTTTTTGTTTGTCCAACAATTGTTTGTCCCGGTCCATCAGTCGGCCGCGTATTAAATTGTTTCTCTTGCTGCTGTTGTTGCTGCTCGTTCTGCTGGCTTGATTGTGTGAAATCGCTGACAATTAATCTCAAATCCATTCTACGCTCTATTGTCACATTTCCTTCTTTCCACATTCTTATGTTTGCAGGATTTCTCTGCAGCGTAATTGTTTTCGTCATTGGTAGATTGAGCTCTTGTACTTTAGGTGTATCCAGTTGTATGTTCCTCTTAGGCGTTTTCGGCTTCGTAACTTTTGTTTTTGTTGGCTTTGTAATCCTTGGAACATCAACAATGACGTCTTCATCGATGTCCAGCATATCTCTGAGCGCTTCTTCAGGTATATCTCCAAATATATCGCTGGACTCGTTGAAGCAGTCGCTTGCTTCCGACAGCATTGTTTGTAATTCAGGTGCGAGCTCTGGCTTGCATTCAAGCATGTCACTTAATGGATCAAAATCATCTTCATCGATGTTAGGAATGTTCATTTCGATCTTGAATGATGATGATCGCTTGCCTAACGATAATGACTGCGTTATTGGCTTAGCAACTTCAAGAGGTTTTGCATCTACCTCGATTTTGTCTGATTCTTGGTTCCCTTCAATCGCATTATATGCATCGAGCATGTCTTCAAGCATATCTTCCGGAATTTCTTGTACATCTTCGTTAACATCTTCATATATATCCAATTCATGCTGTTGAACATCGTTTTTGTTGCCTTTTTCGATTGTAATTCCAGCAATAACTTTTGTTTCGCGCTCTTCATCGTTTGAAATTGGTTTTTTGCTATTGTTGTTAGCTGTAGTGGTATGCTGAGATATGTCTACGTCGAATAAACTTGTTGGAAGGTCTTCATGATCTGGATCTGATAAATCATCTGAATTTATTTCAAAATTCTGCTGTAAATTATCATTATCATTTTGTAGATAGCTATCTGATAACTGATCAGCAGAAGGTGAGTTAGAAATGTGATCTTTTTGACCTGAGCTTGAAAAATCATCATTTAGTTCATAAACAAACTGCTCTTGCTCATTTTCATATGCATTTCCATCAGGATTTTCAAAACTTGTTGTAAAATTATTTATATTTGGTGGTTCAACGACAAAATCATTTGATTGTCTAAATGTTGAATATTTATTGTCTTTTGGTTGACTATTGTCATTGCTATCAGCTACAAAATCATTATTTTGTTGCGATTGAATATATTGTTGAAATTTCTGCTCTAAATCTTGCCCATTTTCAATATCTTGTGGATTTTGTTTGTTTACATCATCATTTTGTGTAATTTCGTCATTTTCAATTTCTTGAGATTTATTTTGTGGTGCAACGAAACTAGATTTTTGTGTGTTTGGTGTAAATGAAGATATTTTTCCTGCTGATGGTGGCGAAAACGTAAAATTTCCAGAAGACATTGAAAAAGAATTTGATTTATCAGATTGCATAGTATTAGAACCAAAATATGATTGAGAATTCGCTTGGTTTGAATTTATTTCTGGTGAGGAATTACTATAACTCTGATTTGATGCGGTGAAATCGAATTTCATATCTTGATTTGGAACAAAATTTCGTTCCTGAGCTCGAGAACCAATATTTGATGTTTGTAGATCTGTATTATATGAATTTGTTGATATTTGTTGTGAATCTAAATTTTGTGGAGGACTGAAAACAGATTTGCCAATCCTTTGTGCATTTGGACTTCCTTGCAATGATTGTGATTGGTTTTCTTGAGGTGGAGTCGAAGTTGTTTGATTTTTAGATTTTGGTAAAACTGTTAATGGTATTCTTGGAGCTCCTCCTTTCGGTGGTATAACCTTCAGCAGCGTGGGATTTGCTTTCTTTGCCGCTGAAGGTTTAATAACAGTCAGGCCCCCAATTGTTGTTGAAATTTTAAATTTATGATTTTTTACAAAATTTTTGTCTAATTTTCCATATTTGCATATATGGGGTCTAGAGGTCATAAAACAATGAAATATGGTGAAAAATATGCAAAATATTCAATATTTGCATTGAAATTTTTGGAAAATTGATTATATTAAAAAGTGACATCTTCACAAATGAATTTTTTGACACCATAAGATCCTCAAGTTTAATCAGGATGTACTTACTATAAACATTCTCAGCAACCCCCAAAAGGCCATGAATGTATTCACAGTTTCACTCAATAGAGGGGCTTACTCAGTTAAATTTTGCAAAATTCAAAAGTTAATGAAAAAAAAAAATCAAAATTTGACATACATCATTATCAATAATAAGCTCAACAAAATTTCGATTTGGTTCAATGCATGCATCCTTATGAACTGATTATCATTCCTCAGCAATGATTAGTCGATTTGAGCTGTTAACACGATCCATATTTTGAAATTTAAATTGTCAGTGGAAGCAAAAGCAAACGCATTAAAAATAGGCAAGCGCTACCTTTATCAAGCCCCCAAACTTTACTTATTATCTGTACACATTATTCTCTAACTAAATAATAGAAACAAAAGTAAATTATTTCAAAAATTATAAAAGTAAAAAATTTCAAAAATATTTGTCTAATTCGGTATATATATACCTTATTGAATATAATCATTTGTCGTTGTGATATTAAAAAATTTTAAGTATGTTCCTAGACTTGATAAAAATTCATGAATACTAATACAGCTTTGATTTATGCTTCAGATTAAAAATTTAAAAATTATAAAGCAAAATAATAGATTGGTTTAGTAGATATGCTTAGTTTTTATATAAATAATATATCAATATTATAGATATGGCTAATATAAACATGACTCATTATTAAAATCCAATCATAGATCTTGGCAATGTTGATAAAGTAATTTGTTTGCTGTGCTTTCTGCGGGTAAATAAAACTAATTTCTTTTTTCTTTCAAGTCGCAATATTCAAATTTTATGATAAGCAATAGCTGGATTTGGCTATGTGTAACAGTTTTGGGGAGGTAATATTCTGTTTCTGTAATGCAACTGGGATAGAAATATAATATCGTCATTTCTTTAGAATAAAGTATTCCATTCACTGCAGTGAAATTTTTTGGCTTCAGGGACAATAATTTCTCGAATTGAAGGAATATCATCGAATAGTTTTTCCCAGTCAATGCCAGTTAATGAAGCAGGTAGTTTCACATCAAGTAGGCTTGTTTTTTTTACAAAACAAATGTTTGGAACTTTAAATCGTTGATTGCTTATCTTAGCTGAGAATTCATTATTATTGAAGTAGAAACAACTGATATCGATTTTATAACATTTGGGTTGATTTTTGTATCAATATTACAGAATTTTAACATAATTATAAATCCCAATATTTATTTCGTTAAATTGTTTATGTATAATTTACCAAATAAATCAACAAGAATTATCCATTCCAGTTTCATATTTGTTGCAATAATCAGTGCAGTCAACCCATGTTGAATTTTTATTTCAACATCAGCACTTAACTCAATACTTTTATAAAATGGACTCAACTCTATTGCTACAAGCTGCAATAACGAATGCATTTACTCCTTTATTTGTTGCTTCTAAATTTGCACCTAGTTTCACTGCGTCCAGCTGCAAAAATCAATATATCATATTCGAGTTGATTTTGTAAAACCTTAATATGTGCTCTATTTAGCATTATGAGTCGATATAATGGGAATAAGTTCAGCTCTTATAAGATTGAAAAATATTTTCTAAATAATTTTTATGACGATCTTTTACTCGAATCAAATGATTAAAGCCATAGCTGTGGTATTCTCCGCCTTGGCATTTTTGTTCTTAATCCTGATAACGACAACTAAAATGCAAACAGCGATTACCACTATACCGAGGATAGCTCCAACTACTATTAAAGCAATTTTACCTTTTGATAAAGGTTTCTTGATATTTTCTTTTGGCTGAGTTTGACCATCATCATTATTATTATTTTTGTCATCATCATTATTATTATTTTTGTCGTCATCATCATCTTTATTTTTGTCATCATCATCGTCGTTATTTTTGTCATCATCATCTTTATTTTTGTCGTTATCATCGTTGTTGTTATCTTCTATATTTGGATCGACATCAGGATTTTCAACGATAACTTTTTCTACGACCTTCCCAAATTCTCCAATGTCAATGAAACTAACTTGATCAGAAAGTGTTAATTTGTAAAATTTCTTTGTAAACTGTGATACATTCATTCCTGAAATGAATTTGATTGCATCATTTACTGGCCATGTAGCAAATTCAAGGACATGTGCTGAATCGTAAACATAATTTGCATCAATTCCAAGAATAGATATGGCATCTTTGACTGGAACTTTCTTTCCCTTTGATAAATCATCTGCCAGTTGTTTGAATCCATTCACAAATGATTTTGCAAGACCATCATGATCTATAACTATTGCATTTGCAACATTGATTAGATTACCGATCTTTATTTCAGCGAGATTCTTAATCGTCTCGAGGATGTTGCAACCTAATACTTCTTTTCCTTTGAGGGCATTTTCAATGATAGGTGATACAAGTACTTCATTTAGTCTTCTTCCATTAACTGTATTCTCAAATGGACGATTCACGAACATGTCAGGTTTGATATTTTTAACAAATCTATTAAAATCAACGTATATCTCACCATATGGGATGCACTTTATAATATCACCCATTCTCGCGTCTTCACCAATAATATTACTGATGTTTCTTAAAACATTGCTTATAATCTTCTTTGGCCCCTTAAGGAAAGATATGTTAAGCTCCATCAACCCATCGGCTACATTTACAAGAGCCTTCTTGATATCCGGCCAATAAGGTTCACCAATGCCGATCTCATAGAGGATTGATTGGAGAAATGCGTCAGAATCAATGAAATTAAATGCTGAAATGAATGAATGCAGACTCTCCGAATATTCTGATCCATTAAGGAAGCGTATGATTTCTGTTGTGTCAAACTCGAACAGCAAAAATTCTGGATTATTGAAGTTCTTTAGGAATTCGAACACGTGTGCTTTGATCTCAGGTTCAGGAAAGATATCAAGTAAAAATTTGTTGACATCAACATTGTTGGGAAATGATTTCATGAAATTTTTAATGCGATTAATAAAATCTAGCGGGAGTCCAATAAATCTTTCTATATAAAATCCAAAAAGACTTATTTCTTCTCCAAGTAATGCTTGAATATGATAGTCCAGCTTGAAGACATCGAATCTGCCTCCTCTAGCGCTAGAGAATTTACGAAGCTCCTCGATGTCAAAGCTTTGGATTTGTTCTTTTTCGCTTTCGCTAAATTTATCGTCACGAACCATATCATCATAAATTTCGATGACTCCGTCGACAAGTGATTTAGCGTCTTTGCTGGATTTAGGTAGAACTTTGTTGAGAATGGAAAATCCGAGGAATAGTGTTTTTCGTGCCAAAATTCTGAAGCCTTTCCAGATTCCACTGATTGTTATCATTAAGTCCTTGAATTCGAGTGAGGCTGCTTCGCTATTAATCTTATCGTCTTTTAAATACGTTTGGATATTTTCGATAAATTTCATAACTAAAGTTGAATTCATCTGAAAATGCTTTGGGATCTCCTTCAATGGATAGTTTTCATCATTAAAGAAGTGATATCCAAAATCTGCGATTTCGAAAATATATTCTACCGGCAATTCTAGGAAATCTGCATAATTCTGTAGTGTCTTTGTGAACTTCAATTCTGTAAGATCATTCATGATTTCTTCAGCCTTTTTCTTATCAAAATTTAGTAATTGTGCTGCTCTTGAAATGTAAGGCGTATAATTTTTAAGTTGTGGAAATGGTAACGAATCGATGTATTCAGGAGGTAATATATCTTTCAATGTTGATTTCCTATCAAATATTTTTGAAACATCGTGTTTAATATCTTCAATAGATGCTGACACATTCAAATCCTTGATAATTTGAGTGCAAATTGATTGAACCGACTGTGAAGGATTCGCCATTTCTTTATAAGTATTATAATAATTCCAAATCGGAGTATTTTTGAACAAATCATAAAGGTCAAGACCCTCATGTGTGAAAATGGTGCTTATTTTCTGCAACATTTCCTCTGATTTAACAAGTTGGACGGCTAAGAAAACGTTCATATGACAAAAATGAAATGAATTGAATATTTTTTTTTTTTTTTTGCAGCTATAACATATTCATTTTTATCTGATGAGACATAATATCGTTTCCACAATAGACTGTCACATTTTTTGAATCAACTCTGAATTTAGTTAAATCATATGATATGGCATTCAATATTATATTTTTAAGATTAAAATCAAACTTCTTTTAAATTTTTAAGCAAATCATTTTAATGTTATTATGAATATACAGCATATTTTTAATAGAACTTTTTTTGATTTTGACATTTTTCTCGTTGTTTTCAATTTATTTCTCCAACAAATTACAAAAGAGGCAAGAATTAAGGATGTCGTTTTGGAAGATAATTATGACTTTGGAAGAAAAAAATGACGAAGTAAGAAGATTTTTTGGAAAATAAA
>MRSU01000984.1:0-21116 GCA_008369845.1 Trichomonas gallinae
TCGATGACTATCAACAATTCGAAGCAGTGGTTGAGAACAGCAGCGATAACCATGACCGAGGCCGAAAAAGTGAGCTTTTTTATAACGTACAAACCTCCGGGGGACATTTATTTATTTTGAATAATAATGAATATGATAAGGGTTATAATATATATAGCTGATGTTGATAGATCCTCTAATACTCTTTTTCAATTTTATCTTAATATGAAAAAATCTTTAAAAAATTAAGAATATTTTGATAATATTTAATCGTAAAAAAAGAAATTAAAGATGTGTTGGTTCTATATTTGATGTAAAAACAGCGAAATAATCTTGTGGTGTAAAATTGCTGAAATATGCGATGACAATGGTCTACATGCACCACTTTTGTTGTTAATCCGTTTTTCTGTTGTTTTTCTTCACATTTTTATTTCATGAATTCACCGATTTTCAGTTCTCCGTTACAATACAAGGAGAACTCACTTCTGCTAAAAACACAAGATATAGTGATCGAACCTCCATATTGCGATGGAGTTTCAGTCCTATTGTGTCACAAAAAACGACATTTTTTAATATATTTATCGAATTATGCGAAAGAAGTGCTTTTTCCTGAAGATTACAGAATAATGTTCCCTAAATCAATGTCAGGACCAGAAAAAATGCAGGCAATCAATAGATTTATTGCAATTCAATATAAATTAAAAGCAATTCCGATCTTTACAATAGCATATGCATCATATTTACTTGCATCTGATGAGCGCCCATATCTTAATTACGAAAAAATCGCAAGGCATATTATAAATTTTATCGAGAAATCAGAAAGTTTAAACTGTTCGATCTTGTCGACAATAATTCCACTTTCTTTTACGAAAGTTGATGTATGCCCTGATATTTGTATCCGCTTTATTCATACATTAGTTGAACATTTCGGTCCTGACGTAGTTTTCGATTACTGCCTTAAATATATGAAGGAATTGGATTCCTCTATAGTTATAGACTTTTTCGCGAATAATATAACTAGTTTTCATCTATCAAATGAACTTAATCAAAAATATGTATCGAATATCGAAATAATTCTCGCAGACACTAACTGCCAGAATCCTTACAGCTGGAACAAACTCTATTCTGTATTAACTAAGACTAAAACGGTTTTGCATTTAAAAGCGCCTTTAACGCCAACAACAAAAAGCAATCAACATCTTCTATCTCAATGGCCTAAGTCTATACTATCTAAGACACCAAATTCAAACAAAAAAGAAAAACATACAACATTCAGATTTGATTCGAACTCGAAAATCGACATGAGCAGCGATTCAGATGAATATAAGACGCCAAGGAGACTCAATGGACAATATTCGCCTGGTGTTTCTCCAAGCAGCTCAGTTCCAACTGCTCTTTCCTTCACAACAATTTCATTAACGAATTCTTCGCCGAAAAAGAGTCCAAGGAAGCCCGCAATCAAGCCTACTGCTTCATCGGAAGACATTTATGAGTTAATGAGAGCATTAGAAATCAGTCCTTCAGATGATTTGCTTAAAAAATTCAAGAATTATTTAATGTCAGCTTCCAGCATTCCAAATGGACTTGATGTGAAGCAACTATTCATAGAATCAATGGTAGCATTCAAAAAACCAGAAATGCAGCAAGATATTTATATCTTAGTTTCAAGACTTCACGCTTTAATGAATCCACAGGATATGCTTGATGTATACCTCGGAATAAGATCACTGATGTATAGCAAAAGGAAGAAAATCAACATCAGTGATGTTGATATGCATTATCAGAGCTTTTTAAGACTCCACAGCCAAGAATTAGAAGAAGGATACCCACTAACTCTCGATGAAGTCAATGTTGATGTCCACAACGAATTAATGAATGGATTCGAATTATTAACTCAATGGGATACATGCTATGCTGGAATCGTGAAAATATACAACGTCCTGAAGGAAGACCCGACTCTGAATATCATGGATTATTTCGATCCAATTGAGCCTGAATTCAAGAGTTTTCTTATTACTGGCTTAGAAAGGTCAGCAACAGAGGACAAATTCGTGGATTTGGAGCCAACGATCGAAGCACTTCAGCAGAGGATGGAAGAAGGAAATGTTGCGGAATTATTGGAAGAATCAATGGACAGACTGAATGAGAAGATGCTGGATGCAATTGCTAAGACTTCTCCAAGAGGTGATAAAAAGATGACACCAAAATTCGTTAAAACTCCATCAAATGTTATTATAAGATTTATGTCATCAGAAGATGAAGCTCTTCCTCCAAGAAGCGATGAGTACTCTGAGTATGAGGACTAATTTATCGAAATTTTGTTTATGTTAAGATTTTTTCATTTATTAAAATTTATTTGTGAATTTCTTTACTTCTTTTCATATATTATCAACACACTATTGATATCTATATTAAATTCTGAGTCTAATAAATCTATTTAAGTAAAATAACAAAATAAAATCGAAATTAGACAAATTAATAATGGAAAACAAGCCAAGAACACAGTGTAATTAGAATTAAATATACTATAAAATATAATCAAAGATAATTCTAGTGCATTAAAAGCTTTGATTAAGTTTGTACAAATCAAAATATAAAAATTTTCAATGATATACTATATATTTTTCTCTATTTTATAATATGATAGATAGAAATAATTTAATAATCAATGTGTAAAATGTGTAGAAATGTTATTTTACATTTGAAAATAAAATTTGATATGAAAAATATTGACAAATTCTAAATTTAGCAGCGCAAATTGGTCCAATTGGAAGAAATATGAATGTTTAGCAACTAATTTATTGGAAAAATTAATGTTGTACGTTTAAAAAATTAAAATGAAATCAATGAATTCTTCTAAAATGAAAGGTTTTCAAATGGTGAAGAAGCTTCGCCTCCTTGAAGATGACGTGCAGGCAGCGAAGACAATGCGTGAAAACTTAATGAACGAAAATGACAGACTTCAAGATCAAATTGATCAAGTTATCTTCGAAATGGAAGAATTGCGTGCAACAAGTGATAAACAGCACGAATCTCCAAAGAAACTCGAGCAAGATGCGAAAGAAGCGACATTCTTCGGAAATTTAAACGAAATGGAAAGGCAAGAGACATGTATTCTTGGTGAGATGGACGAAATTAAAAAGCAACTTGCAGATTTTACACATGAATACGCAGCACAAAAGCAACGCCAGAAAAATGTCAAAAATAAATTAGAAATTGCAAAACAAAATTACGAAATTCAGAATGAAATCACGTCAAAGTCTCAATCAGACCTTGATGTCGCCAAAGAAGAAACACTTAAACTTACAAATCAATTAAATGATTTATATGATTCGTTTTCTATGCTACAAGAAGCAGTTGACAAGAAAGAAGAAGAGTACAAATACACAGATGATACAATTAACAACCGTCTAGAGAAAGAAAAACGCGCACTTCTCGAAGAAAAGAAACAATTATATGATAAACTTGACCAGAAAGAGTCCCAGCTCAAAAAGACACAAGATAACCATGATAAGAACGTCATACACACTGAGTCAGAGACAAAACAAAGGACATCGGTTGGATCATGGTTGACAGAAAGAAAAATTCTCCTCGACAAGATAAAGAAGAAGAGAACTTTACTTTCGAATGAGAAAAACTCTCTGCAAAGGGAGAAAACAATGACAAACAACTTCAACACTCAGTTCAAGCAGTTGTTCGGTGAATCAGATCCAGATGGAACTGGCCCGCTCGCGAAGTTAGTCGTGATGCAGGAAATCGATTCTATCGAATGCGAAGATCCTGAACTTGTCGAGCGCCTGAAGATGGAGAGGGTCTACAATGAGTCGCTAGAGCAGCAATACAAGCTGATAAATAACACGCTCAAAGAGTTGGAGAGGCATAAGAACTACACGATGCACGAACTCAACGAAGAAAAGGAAGAATGCATGAGAAAAGGATATCTTACTATGTTGGAAGAAGAACTCAACGTCCTTATTGCTTCCCTCTCTAATTAGAGAAAATTTATTATCTGTTTTGTAAGAATTAAAAGAATTATATTGTGTATTTTGTGGAAATATGTTGTATTTTTGTCTAAAATACTGTTATTAATGGATATTTTTTCATGAATTGCATTAAAATAAAAAGTTATTTGAAATATATAAAGCAAGTGAATGAGACATATATAAATGCGATTGAATTGTGTTTGAAAGTTGATTAAAGCAGATTCATAAGCTTGTTGTCATTGAAGTAAAATTGAATTTAGATGAAAATGAGCATTATATATTGTATGGATGGAATTAAAATATCATAGAAAAATTAAATCCAATATGAATAATAGTTATTTTCGATAAAATTAAAAATTCAAAAACATATTTTTCTGTGAATCAAGTTTTTTAAAATGATAAATGCTTTTTGTGTGCCATTATATCATTATATCAAAGAGTTTTGGCCATAATTTTTGATGTTGCAATTGATATCTCTCATCGCTTTTGGAGCTCAAACGAGGCCGAAGCGAGAACCTGCCTGGGGTGATGAGCTCATGTTCGGAAATTGGACAATTCAGTCGTATGACCTGGAATCCAATGAAAATTTAGGAAAATATAATGTTCACTTCAAACCACATCCAACTCAAGACGCTCTTATAGGAAATCTAACACAGTTATCGGCTTCAGATGAACCAGTCTTTTATCAGTTGATTTTAAGATTTAATGGAACAGATCGTGACACATTTAAAGCATACTACATCGAGGATGGCGAAGAAATCCATATTACAGATGTTGCTCTCCAGTTTTCTGAAATTCCGCTCCATAATGCATTTGGTCAGGTCTTAGGAACAAATTTAACATATTCACTCAACATGTTCTCTTTTCTCAATATAGAAATAACGACATATGATACAAATACGAATGAAATTACCGTTTACAAGATGACAAAACCAGATCCGATGCCACCTGGTAAAGATTTTAAGACATCAATATTTGCTATTGCAACAATTGCCTACTTATTCTTCCGTAAGCGTGATCAGGCCACTGCTGCAGCTTCACAAAATCCAGCAAATGGAGAAAATCAAGTAGGAGAAGCTAAGAACGATGGTAATGAAGTCCAAGATCAACCACAACCGAAAAAGAAAGGAAAAGGAAAGAAAAACAAATAAATATAATCAAAAACGAAATTAATGAGTTATATTCAAAATATTATATCAAATCAGCATTACCTTTAACATACATGCTTTTGTTATGAAATAAAGTCAATTCTAAACACAATTTTATTTTGTTTTTCTTTGATTCTATTTTTGAGAACTAATTGCTGATACCTTTAAACTATGACTCCTTCTGTGAATGTAATCATTAATTTAAGAATTAAGGAAGAAAAATCATCAGGATTTTGTAAATTGAAAGCGCTTTATAGTAATTTTATTAAATATTTAGAATTATATATAATTATAGCAGCTAATTAATTAAATATTTCTTCAAAATAATGGCTTTCTGGAATTCAAATTCGAAAATATTTAAATAATTAGAAAAAAATAATGGCATAAATTCTCCAACATAAATCATGAAATTAAGAGCATGTTTATTAAGATCATGGGCAATTCATGTATTGATCTAGTTCTTTCTCATTCGATTGTTTTTAATTTTGACTGGATAGTATAAATTTTTGACTCCATTTTTATGAGTCAAAAGTATGATATATCATAATAGATTCTATAACAGCATATATGGTCGAATAATAACATGATATGAATGATGCATATTTTAATCAGCAGATAAAATCATTTCTTATTACTAAAACATCTAATTCTCTTCTAATAATATACTTATAATGAATGTTTTATATAATAATATAGAACATTTATTGTTGGAAAATGCATCTATAATGAAATATTAAAGGCCAAAGTTGTCCGAGTGGAAAAAACGTAATAACCTTATTTTCAATACAATAAAATTCATCAAATTTAATGCATTATTTGAACAAAACAAGAGAATGTCATTAAAATGCAAAAAAAGTCAATAATCAAGAAAACCCAATAATCGATGCTTTCCCTGAGGGAAGACGGGAGACAGCGTCTCCTACCCTTCCTACAGGACCTGGGCAGGTCACATTTGGGTTCTCTTGTGAGAGGTGATCCTAATTCATTATATATGCAGATAATTTTGAATCAAGATCAACTTTTTAAAGATAAAACAACAATACATCATATCTACGAGAATTTAAAGCTTAACATATATCGATATATTGATCAAATAGTCGATGATTTACACACAATTGCAAATAATTGCAAAGTCATCTCGGAAAACAGCGAAATTTTATCAGATAATGCTAATATATGCAATCAACTGAAAATGTACAGAATGATATCAACATTTATTTTGAAAAAGAGCGAAAAAATGTTAAAAATATATAATTTTAATTGGGAACAAACGATAACAGATCAAATTAACAAAATAAATCAAATATTCAACAGTATGCCAACTTACCTGAAGCAGTACTATGCGTTTTCGGCATCATTTTATTCAATTATACCAACAAATCAAAATACAGACAATAAACGCCAAATTCCATTTCAGAACCAACAAAATACTGTTACACAATCTGAAAATTCATATGAATGCCCATTTACTCCAAGTAAAAAAATTTCGAGACAACAAAGTCTGCGAATTTTCCATCCATCGGAGAAGAAGCAGATAGAAAGAACAAGGTCGATTCCAATTCACGCTTTTCAGCCTCAAAATACGCATTTAATGCAGAGAGTCGCTTCGAAGGGCATTTCTCGGCAAAATACATCAGATTTAAATCAAGAAGATGTTAAAGATACAAAATCCACAGAAGAAAGTTCAATAGAGTCACAAGAAATTCAAAAAGAAGATAATTTTGAAAAAGTTGAATTAAGGCACCAAGAACAACATGAAAAGAGCACTTTAGAAGATGAGGAATACATTTCCGAATTCGAGGAAGAAGAAGATACAAAAGAATTGATTATTCCTGTAAGACCTCCACTTCCCAAGCATAAAATGATCAAAACTATTCGAAAAAAGGTAGAAAAAACAAATGACAATCGACAAAAGCGAAAAAGAATTTTATATGGGAAATCTGTTCAAAAAGGTTATGGACATCCAAATTCAAAAACAGTTGCATTTTTTAGAGGTGTCAATGACCCAGAATTTGAAGAATCTTCGGATTCAGAATATGAATACGACGAAATTATTTATTCAGATGATGATAATTCTCCATTTGTACCATTTAAGATACCAGAACAACCACCGCGTTATTCAATTCCATCAAGATTGTGTATATTAAATGATCACATCTTTGAGCCTCCGAGGCTTCCGCCTGCTCCAGCACTAGGCGCCAAGAAGCCAGCAGCCCAGACGAATAAGCGTCAATTGCGTGTTATATTTGATAGGGATGAACTTGCGTTATTAGACGATTCTTCATCATCAAGTGACAATGATGATTATACTAAAGTACCTAAAAGTGTTGGAAGACCAAGAAAAATCAAGGAGCCACAAGCTAATTTCGTTCCACCACCTGATAAACCACATAATAAGCGTGGAAGACCTCCTGGTCGTAAAAATAAGGTCAACGATGCTCTTAAAGGAGCACCAAAGAAGCCAGGGCGAACAGAAACCGGTGTTACCGATGAAGATGAAGAATTATTCTGCATTAACATCCAAAGAGCGCAAGAATTCTTGACTGATAAACAGAGGATCAAACTAGCCAAAAAGTTGCGACGAATTATTGTAAATTCTAATGAAATTCTCGATCAAGAAATATCAGGTATGGAAATTAGTATAGATCTTTCCTTGCTATCAAACCATACAAAAGCTATCTTGATCAAGACCCTCAGAACATTGTTTTTGGACAATGGTCATGAATATTGAAATAAAATTGTTTGTAGTTATTTTTTATGAAACAATACACAATTATTTAGCTTATAAACCAACATATTTGGCGTTAAAATGAGTATATTTGGCCGTATTGAAGCATAAAAAGAATTATTTTTTTAATTTTATGAAACAATCCACAACTATTCAGATTACCAATTAACTCATATAAGGATAAAATAATTATATTTAGTTGCGTTGAAGCAATAAAAAGAGTATTTTTTATGAAAAAATATTTTTTTTTGACATAATTGCAATTTGAGCCTAAAATTGGATTATTATAATGATAAGATGTATGAATATGAAATAAAAAGTGTTTCAGAGGCGAAAATTCGTGATTTTCTTGGGAATTTTTGGTTTGTTGCTATGTGAAAAGTGATTATTTATGTGTAATGAATCTTAAAATAAAATTAAAATTTATTAAAAAAAATGTCGCAGCCTGTTGTAGTCAACCACATAACATTCACAAGCGACGGCAAAACGATGTGCGTGAGCTACTCCAATGGATTTGGTGTCTACAATACATATCCTTTCGAAGAGAAATTCAGGCAAATCGAGAATCGCCAAATTTCGCATGCAGTAACATTAACAGGAATCAACAAAGTAGTGTATTCAGGCGTCGAAGGGCAGCGAGCTTTTAGTGATAAATCAGTCTGCGTCTTCGATTGCTCAATACATAGACCTCTAACTCAGATTGACTGCCCAGAAACAATCAAAGGCTTGTATATGCTTCAGAAGATGTTCGCCATCGCGTTAAAGAATGAAGTAAGAGTATACAACTTCGAGCCAGCAGGCTTATACACGCAATTAAGGTGCGTTGTTAATGAAAATGCACCATGCGACTTTACAATACTAGATAATAACTACGTGATCGCTATGTGCGGCAGACAAACTGGTGCTTTACGTATCGTTTCTGTCGAAGCAAGCGGTTCATTGGACAGATCGATTAATGCTCACACACATCAGATCTCACACATCAAATTTAACATAGATGGATCAATGGTTGCTACTTCCAGTGAAGTTGGCACAATCATTCGCGTTTTTAATTCAAGATTAGGAGATAAAATTTGCGAATTCAGACGTGGCTCATTTTCAGCCACAATTCAGAGCATTGCATTTTGTCCGAATGCTAACATTATCGCCAGTACATCATCAAAGAACACCCTTCACGTTTTCGCAATTCAAGATAATTCAGACGAAACAAAACGCTCAACAGCTTCATGGAAGGTTCCAGAGAGCAGCTACACATCCATTTCTTTCGTTGGTGACAACAAAATTATTGCTGCGATTTCATCCGGCGTCGTCCATCAACTCAAATACAATGACGAGTTAAATGATCTTTCTCAAGAGAAATTCACTAGCTTCATGAATTAATTTGTGTTGTTATCGATTAAATACTAGTCTGTTATTAAATTTATTTCAAAATTTGCTATTCATTATCATTTTTATTATCACCTCATATAACAGTTATATGTTTTTGCATTAGAAAATAACAAATATGTCTAAAATTCAAATTATATCTAATTTATCATTGTCAAAAGCAGAAATTATAAACATATTTACAGTGATATATTCTTACAATGACTAAACACATTCTGTGTTTTATATTTTTATTTTTAATTTATATATTAGTTTTATATTCAGTAAATAATGCAATTACTGGGTACACAGATCTATCTGTATAATGTGTTCTTTTGCATGTGACTACCTCTCTTAATAGTTTGTTTTTGATGATGGTTTGACATCCTACTAATTTCATTGGCTGAATGATTAAGTTTTTTGAGCTATCAATAACTCTTTCTGGATAAATTTTAGAAGCGTTAGGATTATTCATATAACAAGACTCAATATTGAGGTTACCCTTTGATATATAAAACAAATAATTAGATACTTCAACGTTGTCAACAAAATTACAAGAGTGAAATCTACCGTTTGTTTCAAAATATAATACCCCATTATAACTACATACATTTGACAGTACATCGCAGTGGGAATATTTGAAAGTGTAAGAACCATAATGACCCATACTTCCAAAATATTTATTGGATGTGTTGTTTGCATATGATGTATAAGCAATTTGAGCATTTTGATCTCTCGCATCCATATAAACACATGCATATCTTTCCACATTAGAGTCAGATATATTAGTCTTCAATATCTTTATGTCACCATAATATAGAGATAAAGGAGCACCACCCATTTGTGTTGAAAGACTTTTTACAATGCTGGATTCAATAACATAAACTTTACCGCTAAAAGGGTTAAAACTATATAAAACTATTCCTTGGTTTCTTGAATTCATTTGACACTCATATGTACAAACCTTATTCAGCACAATTCCTCTATGAACAAAATATATAACTGTTCCATCTTCGGCAGAAGAACTTATCAAATTAAATTTACAAGACTCTACTACTAAAAATGAAGTGTCACCGCTACTTTTATAAACACAATAAATTACTCTGTTAGACAAACCTCTCACTATAGATGATCCAAAATATACAAGTTGGTTATTAGAAATTGTATATGTTTCTTTTGAAGAATATGATGTCACATAGGTTACCGAAGAGATTGTAGAGAAAAAGTCAGCCCATTCAGTATTGAGCTGTATTATATTCAGAATCTCAAAAGCCTTAATTTTTAAAATGATCAAATTTCAAATTTAATAAATATAGCAACAAAAAGGTCATATCAGTCACGTAAACACATCAGGGCTCCATTTCCGCCTTTATTTGCGGCTGATTCAGCATCCTTATATTAAATAAAAGATTTAATTTTAACATTGAATTTTTGACAATTTCTGATTCACTCTCAAATCTGTTATTATCAATTTCCGATTTTATTTCGTTTTTGTGCTACATACAACCTATCCATAATGTTTAAACGATTTATTTCTGAAATATCGACATCCTGCAAAAATTTATTTCCATCGATATTATTATCATTCTAAGATCATTTTCAAAAAAGCTTTCATCGTTTTGCATCCGAAAAGTGACAATCATAATGTTTTCTGTTTTATTCTCTTATTCATTAAGTTTAGACTACTGCAAGGCTGCACAAATGGCTCCTTCCACACAATCCGGCATGGAGCTCAAATTTATCTCGGTTTTAAGTGATCCTGGATTGCTGACATCACAAAAAACATATCTTCCAAAGGATAAGCTTGGATCCTGGAAGTGCCATCAAGAAGGTAACAATGGATTTAAGACAAGAATCGCTCCATCAATACAATACAGGCATTATCACCAAGTTCTTGATCCACTTTACGCAGAATTCCCAGATAACTGCCGCTTAAATGATTTAACATTACAAGCACGTAAGGGAACACTCGAATTAGGTAAGGTTTACAGAAAGTATTTGGTTGATGACCTTAAATTCCTTCCAGAAAAACTTCATCCAATGTACTTCAGATTCTTCTCAGCTCCAGATGACGCCTCTTACCTTGCAACACAAACATTCCTCAATGGTTTGTATCCACCACAATCAGATAATGAAATTCTTACAATCGAAACAGCTGCCGATGAAAGGTCTCCATTAACAATCTCCACAAAGTTGTGCAAGAACTTAAGCACCGCTTATGATACATATAAGGCAAATGAATCATACAAATCTTTCTACAGCACTACCAAAACAAAGTTAGATGGTGCTTTAAAGGCTGCTGGTCTTGATAAGGAGAAGGCTGATATTGGAAGCTTCTGCAAATTCACATTAGCCATGAAATGCAATGAAGGTTCCAAATTGCCTTCAGAGTTTACTGATGATGTCATTTCAAGATGCCAAGAAGTTGTTAAAGTTGAAGAATTGGACTTCTATTCTAACAATTCCGCAATTGCATCTGCACCAATTCTCAGGCACTTGCTTAAGTACGGAGACAAGGCTCTCGGACAGAACACAAAGGTTATTGCTAACTATCAGGCGGTTAGAAACAACGCTATTGCCGCTATTTGCGCTATGTGTGGATACAAGGGCGACGTTCCATTAGGTTCACACCTCGCTTTCGAGATCTTCAGGAACACCACAGATCATGTTCAACACGTAAGATTCTCACTCAACGGCAAAGAAATCAAGAATCAAAGATATGACCGCTTCAGAGTAGAGATCGATCCACAAATCGCCGAACCATGCCCTGAGCAGAACTTTTTCTATGAGTACTAATTCTATACTATCGAGTAATATTATCCTAAATAATTTAATTTTATTAAAATAGATTTTTTTAAGAACAAACCCATCAACAAAGTTAATTTATGTGTTTGTAGTTGATGACGAAGGTTCGGAAGTAGAATAATATTCTGTTGATGTTGAATACGAGTAATATTCCTGTTCCATTTCCTTAACCTGCTCTGGCTCCGCGACAGGAATCTTTGGAGGTACAGGTTCAGGCACTGGAGGTGGAGCTGGCTTTTCTTCAATTTTTTCTTCAACTTTTCTCTCTTGAACAGGCGGCTGTTCCTCGATTTTTTCTTCAACCTTCTTCTCCTCCTTCTTTTCTTCTGTCTGCGGCTTCTCAGTTTTGTCGTTGTAGTCCGATTCTTTGCACATAAAAAAACTAAAATGGCGTTAAATTTTATTTTTGGTTTTTGATAGAGAAATCATGATTTAGGTATCCAAAATATACATTTTTCCATTAAAATTTTATTGTTCCGATAATTGTGAATAATACGATTTTTTATTTGTTTTTATAGCATTTTGGAGTGGCAAATACGATGTATATATTTATTTTTGAAAAATAAATTTATCAAAAACTATTTTTTTTTATTTTTTATCATAGACATGTTTCAACTACAAAAGATCGAAATCAAGATATTCCAGTATAGCATGTGTATTTATATCAATGTACATATTCTATATATACAGTTGGACCATAGTATTATCATTGCATTTTATGATTATTTTCGATTTTTTAATTATAAAATCACTTTTTTTATATTTATGAATTTCTCTATGGTTCTTTGATAACTTTTTGAGTTTTTCTAGTATGTTATTCTCATGGTCCTGTAGTATCTATATCCTTAATTTGGAAGTATTCTGCTACTAAGATTAAGTATTTTTTAACACTTTTTTTGTAGTATTTGGAAAATGAAATATCAAAATATAATATTTTATAAAACAACAATAAAAAACAAAAAAATTAATTGAAATAGCTCATGAACCATTGACTGAATGTGGCTGCAGCTGGCTGTGCTATGATTCTCCCTGTTGGGTCAGTGACCATCAAAGTCAGCATTCCGTCAGTATTTCTCGCGTTGAATCCGACAGCTTTCTCTCCTATTTGTATTGTGCACTTGATCTCATTCCTGTACGGGTTCATTCCGAATGTCTTAAACAGCGCAATCCAGTTGACTTTGCCAGGATAATGCACAAGCGTGCTCATGAACCCGAAAACGAATGTCGCGAGGCCTCTGTCCATCATCGAGGCTGCCTCAACGAGAACAGTAGAGATTGCTGTGCGAACTTGCCTGTCTGGAATAAACTGGATCAAATTGGAAGAGAGCTCAGATAGTTCTGGGAAGTTTGGACTGCTTATCTCGAAGCCTTCGCACGTATGATGGACCGTGACATCGCTTTTTTTGTATATATAAGAAAAGTCTTGCTGCTCTTCGCCAACGAACTGTCTGTCTCTAAGATAGAACTCTTCTTTAAGGAAACTCTCGATGTATTGGCGCATTTCTTCGCATTGGTCCATTCTCACGCGAAATGCTGCATGAGATAAAGGAATTGACTTGAAAAGTCTTGGGAAATGAGAAAGAGGAAGTCTCAGTCTGACAGATGGAGCAATTGTTGGGACAACGACTGCGAAATCTTTGACCGGCTTCAATTGAATATTTAGCGTCAAAGCTTTGTCCTTCATTTTCGTGTAAATCAAGCTGAATGACAAGCTTGGGTCTATACCTGTAATAAGCCAGCCAACTCTCGAGAAAATTCTCCTGAATTGAACCAAAGCAGCCAATCTTCCAGAAATTATTGCGCCAAATGACTCAGCGGCTCCATATTTCATAGGAAGGAATGGATAATTCAGCGGACAATGCGGTGTGAATGTGAAATTCGCTCTTGGCGCGATTCCATTAATATCTTTGAAGACAGATTCCATTTGTCCGACCTTGTAGAAGTCGTTTTGCTCTGCGAAGCTTATATGAAGAGTACTTGATGCGGCTCTGATCGAAAAATTCAAATCATTTATCAAAGTTATATCATAATCTTTCAATTCGACGCAAGTTCCTGTGATTCTGTTTTGATAAAGGCCAATATATTGTATTGACTTGATCAGGTACATAATATAAACATCAAATCTCATTGAAATTATTCTTCCAACGAAAATGATGCTTCCGAACGAATGGAATGGAAATGTGCGTCTATCTATTGATAATGACCAGTATCCTGACTTACGAATCTTGAATTTCACGTGTAATTGTGGATGGAAAATTGCCATGACTTTATCATTAGTTCTGATGACCTTAAGTGCATGCTTTCGCATCTTCTTTTCGATAGACAATAGCAGCATCGTGTACATTGAGTTTAAAATGTGATCATTAACTTTTGTAAATTCTGTAACGCAACTGTTGTCGAAAACGATTGAATTCATTGACCTGTTCTGTAAACCATTATTATCGACAACTTTGACAACGAAATTTTGAGGAAGACGAGATGCAATCATTCTAAAATCTTGCGCGAACGAATAAGAGATGCCAATTGAAAGGGCAGCCTTGCTGGACATGTTCTGTGTCTGGCATTGAGGCAAAGCTCCTTGTGTTGGGCTTGCAATTCTCAAAACTCTGAAACTCCACAAATTCATCGCTAATACACTGATTGCATCAGCTACTTCACGTGGACCTCTTCTTAGGGCATCGGAAATGATAGAAACATTGCCAGCAGGATAAAAATCAGTAATTGATGATGGTTTTCCGTTTTGTGATGAAAATGTGATTCTCGCGACTTGTATATGCGCGTATTCTATAGATATGTAGCCAGATGATACGTGATTCATCGGATAAAGAAGAGAAATGTCAAATAACGAAAATGGAGTAAAAGCCAGCGAACGACAAATCAAGAAGAAACAGTTATGCTTGTGCGTGAATATTGTTGTGTCGTGAAGCTTCGTGAGAATTTCTGGAATGTCTGGAAACATATTTAAGCAAAAAGACATTATTTTGCGATTTGGCTTGAATTGCATTTCATCTGATGAATAAAAATTAGCCTCAGCAGTCTTGAAGTCATCAGGGATCTCCAAAACTGGAATTTTGCTGATAATTTGGACTTTATCATCTTTAATAAAAACTCTGTAAGTGCAAAGCGGACTGTAATATCCTAAAAATCTTATGGATACAGAATTTTCGTGTCTTTTGATGTCAAAGTTGAATTGTTCTTGGTATTTCATGAGTTCTTTGACTATGTATAGATATTGGCCAATTAAGTAAATTTTGTGTAGTGCTGCATCAAGATCCTTGAGTCTTTCGAATAATTTTAAGTCTAATCTGATAAATGGACTAATTAACGATTTAACGAGATCTTCTTTCGCAGGTATATTTTTTGGCCATATAATTTCCACTCTTGTCACCTGTAAGAATTGTCTCGAATCGATTTTAATCAACAAAAGATATTCGTCGTTGTAAAATGCAAATTCATTTAATGAAATCTGCGTTAAACATTTAAGACGGGCCGAAGCTGGCTTCCTCATCAAAAGCATGAGATAAAAAAGCCTGATTTGCTCTTTTGTCGGCTTTAAATTAATTGATGGAATATAATTTTCGACTTTAAGAGCAGGAACTTTGTCATTTTTGTGGATTTTTGCAGATTCTGATTGTATTATATCGATGTATTTCCTCGTATTTATCGAAACGTCCGACTTTAGATTATTTGAAAGCAAGTATCTGTAAATATTTCTGTTTTTCCTATACCAACGGAGTATTGCCAGCAGCCTCGATAATAATACCTGAGTTTGGTAGATTTTCTCCGTTAATTTTAATTTTGATGAATAATTCTTCGGTAAGGATGCCAAAGAATTCATATTTCGCTCCGATATTGCCAGCACACTCGATAAAATCGTTTTGATATCGATGACCTCTCCAAGATGGGAAAACCTTGGATTGGCGGGCAACATCCTCCGCCGAAATTGATCCCGAAAAAAATGCCAAGACATGTTATATTCGGCTGTTATTTTAATAGATTGATTATTTTGATAGAAAGTCGTTCAAAACTTTTTATATTGAATTCAATATTTGTCGATTTTTAGCATTTGATACAAAAAACATGAGTTCCTACATCAATACGTTTTAATTATGAATAATTTGAATTAATATTTTGTAATCTAAAACCAAAATTGTCGTGGATGAAATTTGTTGCTTTTCTCAAAATACAAGCAACTTAAACCAATTACAACTAATATGTCTCATTAATTATTGGACACTATATTATGCCATCTCTCTGAAATGAGTTAATCACAAGGTTTCTCGTTGAACGATTTCGATAGTAATTCACATATGTTTGTTTTTTCTTTTTTTTCATTTCTTAATTATAGGAATAACACCAATTAGATAATACAATTATTTCCTATTGACAAATATAGACCAGCAAGATAATATTTCGACATACTATGCTTAATGGCTCATTTGTATATCCAACAATTGATGGAAATGAAGCTGTAAGAATTATGGAGATTGAAACTTCATTATTCGTGAACACATGCTGAAATGAGTTATTATTTTGGTATCTAGCAATATTAAATTTAAAAATATCTCCAATAGTTGTTGATTTGTCAGAAATAAGTAAACTTTGAATGATTTACATGTCAGAGATGTAATATTTTGTCAAATAAAATTAAAATTTGAATTATTTACATGTCATTAAATTATAAATGTGATTTTATTTAGACTTCTTCGATTAAGACCGTTTGATTACACATGAATATCAATTTCCTTGCCCAAATACCCCTGATGCTTGTCATCCCATTAAAATAGACCTAAAAAAAGGTAATTATTTAATTGAGATTTGGGGTGCACGTGGCGGTCTTAGTACAAATGATGGCACCACATATAGTACAGATTCATCAGGAGCATATGTTTCAGGAAATTTGAAGTTAGTTAATAATCAAACTTTTTTCTTATATCTGGGCGGAAAAGGTGCCCATGGGAGCTCAAAAGTGAATTCAATAGCATTAGGTGGATACAATGGAGGCGGAAATGGAGGCCCAGATACGAATGACGATGATGGCTGTGGGGCAGGAGGGGGAGCCTCCGATTTAAGGTTAATTGAGTCCCTTCCCGGCCAAGAAATTCTTTCTATGAGAAGTCGTGTTATGGTTGCAGCTGGTGGCTCTGGAGGTTGTACCACATATAGAGGATCCCCTGGTGGAGAACTTTTTGGAATGAAATTAAATGATCAAACGAAATTTGAAATATCTCCAAATGTAAACCAAACTTCTGGATATTCATTTGGGAAGGGCGCTAATGGTCTTCCTTACACAACTGCTCCATCATCAGGCGGTGGAGGTGGATATTATGGAGGATTTGCTGGTGTTATAGATAAAATAGGGAGATGGTATTTGCACGTAGGAATAAGTGGTTCCTCGTTTATTAGTGGACATCCTGGGTGTGATGCTGTTGATAAAGATGGTGTTCACACAGGAAGTCCAAATCATTATTCTGAAATTGTGTTAACGAACACTTTCATGAATAGCAACGTATCATTTTCCCCTAGTAATGGTAATGGTGCAGCTCGCATTACTCGACTTGATGTTCGTCCATTATTTGCTTCATGCATTAATGATGATATCCAATGGATGAAATATATCATGATGATTACTAATGTCGAGATAATTTGTTAGAATAAAACTATTATTTGTTCAACGCACAAAATTTTCAAAAAGCTTCACTTTACAAAAAATACGTTACCTAGATTTGTTGATCCGTAAAAGTGCTTAACGGCTCATTTGCAACACCAACATCTGATGGTAATGGCACTGCAAGGATTCAACGAATTGATAGTATAGATTGTTATGTTTTAATGTGTTTGTGTCAAAATAGTGCTTAGTATGCTATTTTAAAAATTTCTCATATTATAGGCTTGCGATATTTTAAATATTTTAAATATCTTAAATCTAGCTATTCTAATATAATCAAACCAATATAAGTGGTATTTAATAAAAATTCATATATTAGATGAAAACTTTGCTTATTAGATGTAAAATGAAATGAGTGAGTTCATGAACTGTATTTACCAGTGTAAATCCCATCAGCTTGATTATCGATAAAATAATAATAATAAAACAATAAGAGTCAATTGAGAAGAGCTGTTGCAAATCGACAAAAACTATTGTTGAGCCGAACTCAATTTCTCATTACACAAAAATTATGAAATAAATTTTTGGATAATGCACAATACTATAAACTGCAATAAGCATGAGTTAAATTTGCATTATTAGTATCCAATGTGTATGACTTAAATGCGATATACAAGCTAGAAAGCAGAAATAAATCAATAATTATATCTTTGACAAGTAAAATGCATTACATGTCAATTTGGCATTTTTGAAATTACAAAACTGACACGAATCGATTCAAAAAAAAAAAAAAATATTTTTTATGAGTGAGATAAATAATAATATAAATTTCGAAGGCACACATCTAAAGCTAATCCAAGAAATAAAAGACAACGAAGGAATTGTTTTGCTTGCTTTCTACTCAACATGGTGCCATCATTGCAAGAAATTACAAGCCGCATTAGCTGATTTCTTCATTGATTATCCAAAAGTCACGTTTATTCAAGTCAATGTTGATAAAAATCAGCAGTCAGCAATCTCTTTTGGTGTTAAATCCATTCCACAAGTATTTATAATTAAATCAGAAGATGAAGGCTACAGTACACTTGATTCCATATCAGGATATGAACCAAGCAAGATCAAAGAGGCACTTGACAATGCGAATTAGTTGCCAATCTGTATAATATTTTTTCGAATTTATATTAATTATGTTGTTTTATTATAAAAAACGGTATTTGACACGCTTATTAGTTTTTATAACAATTTTATGATTATCAAGAGTTAATATTAGATTTTCGAAATCATTAAAAAATTATCCAAAAAAATAAAATCATTATGTCTCAAAGATATTGATATATTGGTTGATGGAGATCCGATTTTTATTTTTATGGCTTCATAAGTGGAGAATCAACTAATTCGCCAGTTGTTGTAGCAATGTTGACTGTCTGGTTGTACTTGGCGAGGACTGTTCTCAATCCGTGCTTGAGATCGCGGGCTGTCATGTCAGGATTTTGCTTCAAGAGCTTTCTGAAGTTGTATGAGAACATACCCTGCTCCTGCTTCTCGACTACCGTCTGTTTAGCAGTCTGAGCGTCGCTGGCGGCGGAAATGGAGATGATATTCTCTGGAAGTTGTCTTCCCTTGAAGTTTCCACCCTGGATATCCCAGACGGAGCCTGAGTGGCAAGCATCAGTAAGGAGGGTCAACTTGCTTGTTGGGTTCTTGTTTTCGCAAAGATGCTGAATCAAAATGTCATCAATCATGACACCATCGCGGAAGAAGAAGGCCTCATCGAAGCCATCAGCCTCATCACCTTGGAGATCCTTGACGCTTGTTCCGTGGCCGACATAGAAGACGACAAGGTGAACTGAGGTGTTCTGGAAGAAATAGTCAAGCCAGTGGAGGAACTCGTGCTTAGTGGCATTCCTCAAGTAGTAGTTGTTGAATCCGTGCCTGCCGACCATCTTTGCCATGTTGTATGCATCATTGTCTGGTCCATCACCAAGGTCGTACTTTGTGCCGTTATAATCGTTGACGACGAAAAGGCCGGCGCGCTCAAGTGTGGCTGGTGGGGCACACTTTGTAACATCCTTAGCAACGGTGTTTAATTTGATGATTTTGTCTGTCATCGAAATGTGTGTCACTTTTTATGTAAGCAATAGGAAAAGTGATAGTCATTTTATACATAAATAGGGGGTGATACTTCACTTCATTGTTTATTAAGGGTCTGCCCCTGCTTAATATTTTATTGACTTTTAATTTACAAGGCAGATTTTAAATATCAGTTTGACGCGTATAGCATAACCTTAATATGTAAAGTGTCAAAACCAGGCACTGCCATTTGGAGGATGTATACAAAGTGGGATCCTGTTTTGAAAATTTCATTAAAATATGCATTTTGTCATTTTCGTCTGATGAGTTGGACTGATTTTGGATGGCAACAAAAACAAAATGATGTTCATCTAATGTTGGAAAATCTGGAATCCGAGTTTACGTGTCAATATTGTCTTTTGCTGATTTGCGCGGAGATGTATATAGAACACCTTTTTGGAGCATGAAGCTTTGGCAACTTATAAGTGTTCTATATACATGTATTATATTTTCAAAATATTACGTGTGATAATCATTTGATAATCTTCCTGTGATAGTTTTTTTTATTAATTGTAAATGAAGTTATTTCACAATCAATAATTAAAATAAAAGTATTTTGTTTTTCAAGATAATAAGATGTTTAATTTGGGAATTGACCTTCAGCATAGGCATTCATCATTTCAGAAAATACCATCATTTCTGAATCTTGCATCATATCTGTGATGTTGTCATGCCCTGATTCCTGATGTCTTTTCATTATTTTCTCAAAATTATCACCTTGCTGTAGGAAATTAACGTATTCTAATGTTCTCTCCTTCAATCCAGGGGCTGCGGTTCAAATTTTACAGAAAAATCCGGAAAATACATTTGAGCTCTTTCTTCGACTTCTTTTGCGCTTTCAAGGTCATCACACATGAAATAAGTAGTACACAATAGTTGATATACTTCTTTTTGTTGTGGATTAAGCAATAGTGCAAGTTCAAGATCAAATACAGTTTGTTTCCATTTCTGAATTTTCATTAAAAATTTGGCTTGGATGATATGGCACTCAATGTTCAATGGATCTTTTTTAATAACCTCTTTGAACTTATCTACTACAGATTGAGGTTCTTCATTGGCATATGAATCATTTCTAAGATTTAAAATTTCATCAATAACAAAAATAGATTTTGCTTAAGGGATGGCTCAACTAATCAATTTTTATAAAAAAGGGGGTAACACTAAGTTAATGGGGGTACTCTCTTAGCAAAAAATTTGGATGCTGATTGTTATTATCCGAATCAGCAGACACAATTTCAATGTTTTATACGACTGGTGATCAAATCCAATCGATATTTTTTGAATTCAAATTATTTATTTCATATTTCATTTAAAATCACCCTCAATAATGAAATATGTACTGATATTCTACATTAGTTGAAAAGTTCAAG
>MRSU01000988.1:0-51329 GCA_008369845.1 Trichomonas gallinae
AGTGATTCATATATTGGTCACAAGAATGCGGCCTTAAAGCATTTCTGTGCTCCAAAAAGACTTCAGTTCTATGACCGTTAAGATTTTAACGTCATTTCTATCGTCATTGGTACACCTCTGTTACAGACATGAAAAAATGGCATTTCAAAATTTCATTCTGAAAAATTAATATAAACGCATAAGAATCTCGCACATAAAAAGTAAAGGCTATTTTTAACACAGCATTAATATTATCTTTTGAATTTTACCGAAAATTAATTTTAAGAATTTTATCTGGTCCTATACTGGAATACTTAATGTTTTTGACATATACAAAACCAGCTTAAATCATCTATGCTATACTGAACCCGATTTAAAGCCAGCCTAATAGCGAATAAAAAAAAGAACTTCGGTTAACAACAAATTATTGCATGTATTTGCTTATATTAACAATGATGGGCGAATATATCTATAAGAAAGGGGTTGAGTTAATAATCGTTTTGACAAAAACAAAACAAAAATCACAAATCAAAATTGAGAGTTGCGATCGTGAATCAGTTCTGTGGATATTTTTTTTGACCAACTTTGTATTTATATCTTTTAACTCATATATAATGGTTTAGAACTAAATTGCTTAATTGAGATGATTTTGAAATATTTGTGAACACATTTGTTCCTACTTTGTGAGCGAACTTGAAATCACATTAATCTACTACAGATATGGAATAGTTTTAAAGAGATTTGGAAAAGAAAAATTATTTGTTTAGAAATTTTTGAAGTGAAATGAATTAATCGTAAAAATTTTTGGTTCATTTATTAATTATGACGGAACCAGCACACGTTCTCATCACAGGAGCAGCAGGACAGATAGGCTACATCCTTTCCCATTGGATCGCAGGTGGCGAATTGTTTGGCAAGAGGCCAGTTATCCTTCATTTGCTCGACTTACCTGCCGCCGAAAGCAGACTCACAGCTCTTACAATGGAATTGCAGGACTGCGCGTTTGACACACTTGTAGGCATCGTCGCTACAACAGAGCCAGAACCAGCATACAAGGATATCGATGTCGCTTTCTTGGTTGCTTCAAAGCCATTGCTTAAGGGCCAGGTGAGAGCTGATCTTATCAAAGGAAACTCAACAATCTTCAAGGCAACTGGCGAATACTTGTCGATGTATTCCAAGCCAACAGTCAAAGTTCTAGTTATTGGCAACCCAGACAACACAAACGCTGAGATCGCTTTGTCATTCGCAAAGAACATTCCAAAGGAGAACTTCGCTTCTCTTAGCCTCTTAGATCAGAACAGAGCCTACTTCGAGATTTCTCGCAAACTCGGCGTCCAGATCTCAGATGTCCACGATATCAACGTTTGGGGCAACCACGGGGAGTCTATGGTTGCTGACTTGACAAACGCAACATTCGTTAAGAACGGAAAAACACAGAAGATCACAGACGTACTCGATAAAGAGTATTGCGAAAACACATTCTTCAAATACATCAGCCACAGAGGCTGGGATATCGTCGAATACCGTGGATTCAGTAGCGCTGCGTCTCCATCCAAGGCTTCCTTGCAGCACATGAAGGCTTGGCTCTTCGGAACAAAACCAGGTGAAACCTTGAGCTTTGGCATCCCAGTTCCAGAGGAGAACCCATACGGTATCAAACCAGGAATTGTTTTTTCATTCCCATGCACAGTAGATAAGGATGGTAAGGTCCATATCGTCGAAAATTATAAGATTAACGATTGGCTTCGTGAAAAATTGAATTTCACAGAAGCAGATCTCTTCAATGAGAAGAAGATCGCTATGGAAATCCTTAACCAGTAGTTTATTTTTATTTATTATTTCTATCCCCCAAAATTCGAATTAAAAATCGAGTTTAATTAAGATCATTTTGCTTATAGCAACCATTAAATAATGAATAGCTACTAAAAATTGCATTTCATGATTCATAAAATTTTTCGAAAATATATTAGGATTTTTCTCATTGAATATAATAAAATATGGAATATAACTTTGCATAGAGACTAATTTTCGTAAACTTTTGAGCTAGTTCCGAAATATTTCATTACCAAAATATTAATATGGAAATTAGATACTAACAAAGTAACTTTCACTTCTAACACGAGACAACTGACATACCTGAAGAATCAATAAAGAGATAATCACTCGATATAATAATAATTAATATGCATTGTTATTTCTTCATAATACGCGACGAATATAGTGAAATATAGACTGAAAACAAGTCTATGTTATCGATGCAATGTTTTAGGTAGCCTTATCCCTTAAAAAGGCGATCGACTAATTAGAAACATTCAAAACTAAAACTTTGCAATCAAAAGTATAAAACAGTTACGTGTAAGACAGAAAATAGTGAAAAATATTTGGTTTTTCATATTTTTCCATTTGACATTCACATGCTATTTAAACTCACTGCTAGACCTTCAATTCAAAAAAAGTTCCGCACAAGACAATGGATAAAATACTAATGTCTAGGGGTCATATATCAAAATATTTCAGGAATAAAAAATTAATTGCATTGAAAAAACATATTCAGTAAAAAACATGTTTTATTTTTGAAATGAACTCTTGAGATATAAAGAATTATGTACCCGTTATTATATTATTACGCTACAGATATGCATGGAGTAAGTTGATAGCTGTATTTTTATAAACATACATTTGAAAGCAATTACTGAAAGTGAAAATCCAGATCTATTCATAACATATATTATATTAAATCCTGATAAACCAATTATTTTTTGAAAGAATAACTATCGTACATTCTGAAAATTGTCCTTTTGTAAATTGAATGTGATGTAAAGAATTTTATTTACGCATAGTTCACTTATAAATATGTTATAAGATGTTTTAAAGCAATTTATATTTTGAATATGTTGAATAAAATATCAGTTAATGATATAGTACATGATTTATATTAAAATATTCATTAATAATTTTTCAATCACTATCAATTTTCAGATAAATAATTTTTACGTTTATCTTTGTTATTCTATGATTTCATGCAAAACCAAGTCCTAAATTCAAAAAGAGTTTTCTTTCAAAAAATATCTAATAAATATTTATGATTAATATGACAAAGATAGCAGAATAATTTTTACAAAAGAACACATTGAATTTTTCTTTTATTCATTAATCACCTGTATTTTTAAATAGAAGTATAATAAAGCAAAATTCGATTCTAAAAATGTTTCTTTGAATCTTCAATCAAATATATTTTCAATGGAAGAACTTCCAACTTTTGTCTTGAGTAGCTATAATCAGGTTTTTATGCTGACCGAGGACAATATGGAGGAGCTTGGTGATAGTGTTGTCATTCCAAGATTGCCTTTGAACGAATTGCTTCAATTAAATGCAGAAACTATTCACATACTTTCGAAAAAACGAGCAGTGGAGTACATAACTGGCCCAGTAACAATAGTAGGTGATATACATGGAAATATCAGGGAACTTGTTCGCGCATTTATAATTAATGGGAAACCGCCGCAAACTAAGTATGTTTTTCTCGGCGATTATGTCGATCGTAATGAGTTTTCAGTAGAAGTTTTAACTTTGCTATTCTCATTCTTTTGCCTTTATCCAGATGATATCATTTTACTGCGTGGAAACCACGAATGCAGATCTACAAACGCAAATTACGGATTCAAACAGCAAGTAATGAATTTCTACAACAACGAAGATCTCTGGGAGTCATTCAACCAAGTTTTTGATTACTTACCTGTTGCAGCAATCGTCAATAACTCGTATTTTTGCGTCCACGGTGGCATATCACCATCAATAACCTCAGTTAAAAAGCTGGAATTGGTCCAGTTGCCGCTCGATTTAGACTCAAATCCAAATAATAATCACATAAAAGAGATGCTGTGGGCAGATCCCTCGCAAAACGTTACATGCTTTGGCAAGGGTTTCAGAGGACAATCGATAACATATGGAAATTTCGCCGTTTTTGACTTCCTTCAGAATAATAATCTCCAAACTCTAATTAGAGGTCACGAGAAAGTAGATGGATTCAAAGAAGAGTTTCAGGGCCACTGTGTGACTGTATATAGCACATCAGTACCTACTCAAGGCCCTGACGTTGTTGGATATTTCTATATTGACGGGAATCAGACAATACATAGACGCCATCGCCAGGCATTACCATTCCTCAAATATGAAGATGCAAACTTCTATCTAGCACAAAAGCCAAGAAAAATATCGCATTTGCCCCTAAATTCGCTTGTCTCGAAGAAAATCATCAAACCAAACATTCTAACCGCAAAGAGAGATATACTACAGATGGGTAGAATGAAGCGTGGTGGAAGCTTAATGAGTATTCAACCAGTTTCATTATTATGATCTGCCAATGGGTAGATCCGCCTAATATAGCTATTGACCAGACACTCTATAGTTGAAATCACTACGTCTCAGCTGTTAATATATTGTATGTTATTTTTGTTTTTATAAAACATCATAGATTTTGATTCTATCCTTTATATTCATATTCTAATCATGTATTTAATGCCAAATCCATGACGAAATCACTATGTTTTACCTGTGAAAAGACAACAAAACTTGATAAAATTCCTCTTTTGACATTTTACATGACAAAATAATTGAATTGAAAACTTTACATATCATATTAATTTTGTAAAATGTCAAATAAAATTATTCGTTAAAGAAAAAATCGATTATTGCGGGATTTGAACCATTGACTTTTAAAATTCATTATATGTAAATTTTTTTATAAGTTGTTTTTGCTTATTCGCTGTTGGTTTGGAGATGAATCAAAGCATCGTCACTTTTCAAATTAAATGGATAATTCTCTTTTCAATGTCGAAAATTTGGAATTTACAAGTATTGTAGATATTGAAATTCCAGAGTCATTGCAGACAATAGTAGGCCTAGGAGAAATGATCTGGTCAGTTAAATCAGAAGAAGAAGCTAAATCAATTATTGAATATGTTATTTCTAATGATATAACGATTGGATATGTTCTAAGAATGATTGAATACATCTCATTACACAGAAAACGATACATAAAGTACTTACTCTTAGTT
The DNA here is from genome assembly GCA_008369845.1 of Trichomonas gallinae. Taxonomy (NCBI): domain Eukaryota; phylum Parabasalia; order Trichomonadida; family Trichomonadidae; genus Trichomonas; species Trichomonas gallinae. The sequence goes on from MRSU01000988.1 coordinate 5,040, forward strand.
TTTGAAGAATTATATAAAAATCCGAAGCATAAACAAGAAACAATGAAAGTAAATGCCGACTTTGGAGTACTGCTGAGCTCCCACGACATAAAAATGGACTATTATGGATCTACAAAAAGTCCTGAAAAAGTTTTATCAATTTATGAAGAAAACACGCCATTTTACTTCTGTGTGTTCGATTTAATCGAAGAGTTGAAGAATGCTGCAGCACGTGCAGATTTTTATGTAGATTTGTCAACAAGAGAATATCAATTCGATGATTATTCATTAAGTTTGCTTGATATATCTTGCAAATACGGTTCTATAGAATGCTTTAAGTATTTGATCATGAATGGAGCCAAAATTAGCCAATTTTCAGCAAAAATGGCAGTTGAAGGTGGAAATCTTGAGATAATTAGAATTCTTCAACGCGAAGGCATCAAGTTTGATAAGCTTTATTCATGGGGATGCGAATATCACCATAATCACATCTGTGACTGGTTATTAGAAAATTATCAAAGCGATTTGTTGACATTGTGCGATTCTTTGCTGTACTATAACATAAAATCATTCCTTTTCTTGGTTGCCAATGGTTTTGATGTAAACAAAATAACAATTGTAATTCATCATAAAATTAAAATTACAAATTCGAAGAAACGCCGCTTACTGTAGTTTGTCAGCATGGAAATGCTGAGCTTTGCAAGTATCTTATTTCTTGTGGAGCTGACGTTAATGTTACTGTTAGAAACAAAAGAAGTAACAAAATTCATCATTAATTTATTATTTTACTCCTTTAGCTTTAGCAGTTGAGCGTAACTTCGTTGATATTTGCAAGATTCTCATTGATGCTGGCGCAGATAAAAATATTCATTTGAAATATGAAATTAATCATAATTTTATACAAAAATAGTTCATTTTTGGCTCATGATGTTCATTGTTTTATCATTTAGTTCATTATTTAGTAATGATTGCGTTAATTATTAATTTTTATGATTTATCATTCTAATATTCAGTTCATTTATATTGTTATGAATTTCATTTGCGTATTTATGAAAGAATTCATTGCTAAATTATATAATTCATCATTTTTTAATGAAATAATTCTTTAATTTGTTATAATTCTCTATTAACGCTTGCTTGCAAACTTCACGCATTCGAAACATGCAAGTTCTTGATAGAATCAGGCCTGGATGTTAATTTCGTATACTCATACGAAGTAATTCCCTTTTATAATGATTATGTTCATCTTAAGTTTTCGATGTGGTTCATTATTTTTCTTATTTGAACGTTCATCATTCTTTTGCGATGTTCATCATTGTCTTTTGACACTCGACTCAGCGAAATCCATTATTTAAATATGAAACTTCTTTGACAATCGCAATCGAGAACCAGGACGAAGACATTGTTGAGTTGCTGCTGAATAATGGCGCCGATGTTAAGTTGTTTGACGCTGTGCAGCTGGCTGAGAAATACAATAATGAAAAGATCAAAGCTATGCTGCAAAAATACGTTGTAGTCAAACCAAAATCTAGACATTGTTTAATCATATGAATAAAAATCTGTTATTTTGTAAATATTTCTTCCTAAAAATCCACGGCCAAAACTTTTTAATTATATCATTTTCATCATAATATGAACCACTCATCAAAGCATATTGCAATATATTTTAAGGACGAAACTTTTCTTTGGCGACAATTTATAAAAAATCCATCAAATTTTACGACTTTCATTTTTTTTTAACATTTGCATGTTATATTGTCTTTTTCTCATCATAATAAAAATTTACCAAAAATTGATGACTATAATCATTTGCCTGTGGTTTTTTAATTGATTTTGCATATTAGTAATGAATAATGCTTATCTATCCTGCACAATGGATATATTATTGATCAATATCAAAACAGAAAAAAATATCATATACACATCTTAGTCACAGTAAATTAAAGTATTTTTATCATATTTATATGTTTTACTTGATTCACCGCCTTCAATTAGACCTACTAGAAATAGTGGCACATATATCAATGTATAAGAAAAAAGACTTTTTATATGACTAAGCATGAAGAACTGCATCGTGATTCTTGCTCTTTTTCTTCTTGCAGATTAGGCAAACAGCTAAAACGATCACGAAAATAACCAAAGCTACACCGAGAATTGTTAAGACAACAATCAAGATGACAATAGGAGCTGTTGAAATTCCGCCAGTTGGTGTTGCGAATGTCTGGCTTAATGGCTTGAGTTGGATGTCAGTATTCATTTCAAATGGATCTGATGCGTAGTTCATCTCTTGGAGTGTGACTGATCTGCAGAATCTCTCCGGGTCAACACAGTTAACAACAATATTATTAATACTCCAAGCTTGGTAAACTGTGTATTTAAACTCAACATTGAGGTTATTCTTAGTGCAAGTGATATGCTTCTGTTTGTTATAGTTGTCTTTGTTAACAGTGACAATTGTAAAATCAGAGAAATTATTGCAGGAATAATTTCCGCATTCAATCATGCCAGGCAAAATAGCTTGGCCAGGTGGACACACCATATTGGGGAATTTGAACGGAATGTAATCATACGGCCAATCAGATCCAATATTTTGGTCATTTAAGACATTGAAGAAATCTTTGCCATAGCAATATGGCGAAGTTTCTGGGTCGCTGTTTGGACAGCTAAATGTTTTTGTCTGATCATTTTCTCCTGAGAATTTGAAATCAAATCCAACGTTATCATTATAAGTCTTGTTGTAAAGGTAATATTGAGGGAAGGATAGTTGTGCTGGATCAGTAGCAAAGCCTGATATTGGATTTCCATCAACTGAATATTTAGATCCCCAAACCATCGGCTTCAGCCATTGATAGTTGATCTTGTAGTTTCCTGAATCTACCAAAAATGACATAGAAACATCGGTTAATCGGTTGAATGGTCCGTTATTTGTTTGAATATTGACGCCAACCATCATTTCGCCGACATATACACGACTTTCTGGATGAGCCATTGCTGTTCCTTGGCCTCCACCGTCTTCAAGTTCAATTCCTGACCAGCAAACTTGGCCATTATCTCCGTAAAAGTATTCCTGACCAAAATGCTTGACAGCGTATTTATGGGCCTGTGGAGAGTTCAAAAATGTGAAATTCTTGCCTCCTTTTGAAAGTTGGCAAGTGATATTTTGATGAGGGGTTTGTGAGTCGACAGGGTGATACAAACCGTAAAGGGACGGGTTGATACCGAAAGCATGACACATTTCATGGACCAAAACGTAAAAATATTCGTTATCCCAATCATCATAATTCGATGCCACTTCGCCAATGTAAACGGGATTGATAAATATCACACCTTGAATCGGTCTGAAGAATGTTCCATCGAGTTGGACGGCCGCACCGCAAGCAATGACTTCTGAGCCTTGTGAAAAAGGCCTAAGGAATGCAGTGAAGTGCATATCGACGTTTTGCACTCTGGTGTTTGCAGGGATATCAGTGTAATCCGAAAAATTGGTGAGATCAAAACCTTCTTTTAATGTTTGAACGTAAAGCACGTTTTGCATGTAAGCCTTTACATTCTCTAGTGTTTTTACAATAATTTCAGTCTGCTTATCAGTCGCAACGTCTTGTTTTGTGCATGTGTATGTATTATCCCATTTAACAACATCACCTGCATTGTAGCATCGCTTAGGATCCTTTATTGTACCATTAATATAGCTATAATCAATCTCTAATCTGATTGGATTAAATCCTTCTTCTTTGTATTCTTCATTTGTCCAGGAGTAATTCCTTGGATTGTGCTTGCCATGAACATGGACATGCCCACATCGACGCTTTTTGCTCCTGGATAATCCTAAGGCTGCAAACAAAGTGAACATTTTGATTTTTTGATTTATCGTATTTATCTCAATTTTAATTATACGATTGTTTGAAAAACAGCATTAGCTCTGCTTTCCTATATTCTTCGTTTGTTATTTCAATTTTTCAATTATCAAAGAAATTTATTAACATTAATTTATTTAAATGCAAATTTTTATTTTTTATATTTTTTGAAAGTACTCAAAAATTTTCTGAGATTTATTCATCGAACAACATTTCATAAATCACTAATTTATGTCCAATATTAAAAAAAGCAACAAAATTCAGAAAAAATTAGGGGCCCAAAATAAATATCAACTAGCTCCCTAGGATTTGGAATTTAAATTATTTCTTTTTTATAAAACTTTTGAATACTTCATTTCAAATACATTCAAACAAAAATAATCATGGTTTCACACACATTTAGGTATATCGATGATAGAAACAAAATTTGAACAATTTGAATAGTAAAGAAAATTTTTAGTTCTTTCAAAAAATGATCATTATAAAATATGATATATGCATTAAAATAATCAATATTTTCAAATAAAAAATTTATTCAAAATTAATAAAATTTATGACAAAAGTTTAACTCTTAAAATTGCTATTGCTACACTTCTTCCTTTCCGTTTGCAATCTCTACAATCCGAGTATCAGCATCACAAGTGTTTCGATCCTTGATTTAGAAGAATTACTCGAGATTTAAAGATAAGGTTAATTTTCATAACAAGGTTAATATTCATCAAACAATAAACATAACAAAAACATCATGAAATAAGACATTCATCATCAGTTGCCTCAATTGACTCTATTGTATATATAACAATTTTCTTCCATTAATTGTATATTTTAGATATTCGACTTGTAATTTTCAATGGAAGAATGATACAACTATTCATCTTCTATTAGAACTTGTAGTTTTCAATGACTAACAGCATCAGAATTCAGTTAAATCATGTTTCAATTCTTGTTTTGGCCACAAAAGTTATAAAGTATGATGTACATCCGATTTGTATATGTTAGCTTGATCTGGAGAATTTAGTTCGAAATCGAGTTGAATCATTTCTATATTTCTTTCTTTTTATTGACTCAGGAGGCGAAGCATATTCAACATTAATCTTTATGCAAAAAAATTGATTTGGTTTTATTATAAAATTAAGATATGTCTTGTTTGTTGACGCAATTATTGTTCTTCAATATTGATATTCTGTTAAAAATTATTCATATCAATAATAATTTCATAATTGGCTGTAAATTGATTGATATAATCGATACATATCAGTATTAGTCTGAATTTATAAATCAATTCATGTTGTTTCTGCATGAAATTTCAAATCAAATTTTATAATGATAAATATTCCAAAAATATATTAACAAAACTTTATTTCCTCTTGATTATAAGAGAATTATTGTGATCAAACAAGATTTCAGTCTGGCCATATCAAAACTCAATAATCCATTTTGAAATACATATCTATCATTGCAGATGTTACATAGATATAAAACATATATTATAATTGAAGGCATAAAAGATATAAAAATGGAAATAAAAATTCCTAATTTCAAATTTAAAGATTTGTGAGCTAATTTTGAATATTTACCGAGAAATACTATATCAAAAGACTATTTTTATAACCAAAATCTCAAATAAAAAATTGGCGCCAAAAAAACTATAAATGGACGTTAATCAATCACCTCGAAAAAGGATGAGCGAAAGTCCATCAAACAGGTCGGCGACGGAGCTAAATATTGAGAACTTAAGCAGTGGACTCCTTGATTCCAGTGATTCATTGAACAGTTCTAAAATATCGAGTGAAGATTCAACAGACAATGAAGTTTTTCTTCATAAACTGCTCGCTTATTTATCATATGAGTTTCAAATTACTAACACGAAAACTTATAACAGCGTAACTAAAGGAATTCGCCGATTTATGAGAAATATTAAAAATAACAACATCGAAATCGAACAGCTTCGTAGTGAAAACACTAAACTACAAGACTTATTAGCAGATATTAAGGAGAAATCAACTACAACGAACTCTTCAATTGATTATACAACAATTTCATCTGAAAATTCGTATTTATCTACTCAAGTTCAACAATACACAAACGAAATCGCTGAATTAAAAGCTCATATGGCCGAAATTTTAACAGAAAACAAGGAACTTCAAGATAAACTTTCTAAAATCGAAAATATCAATGCTGAAGCAGCTGAAGCTAAATTGTTTGTTACTCAGACCGATTTAGAGACACTTAAAGTTAAATATTCAGAATTATTAACTTCTCACAAGAAAACCAAGGCAAAGAACAAAGAATTACAACATAAACTTGCAGATTCTTCAAATACAATCAATAAATTAATCAAAGACAACGAATTGGCAAAAATGCAGATTGAAAAACAACAACTGCAGCTTGATGACCTTCAAAACAAGAAGGAAACATCTACTGATGTCATATCAAAAGCCCAAATTGAGTCAAAAGACCAACAAATCCAAAGCTTAACAACTGCTTTGCAAGAATTAACTCTACAGTTTAATGAATTGAACAAAGACCTGTCGACAGAGAGCCAGATAAAGAATCAGATGCTTGTACTCGTGGCTAAACAGTCATCTGCCCTTTCTTCAATGGAAGATTATTATTTAAAGATTTCTAAGGAAAATTCGTCCCTTAAGACAAAAATAGAGTCACTACAAGAAAAGACTGAAGAAAAACCTGTTATAAATCAAAAATCATGCAATCATTCAGAAATTCCAGAGAAATTAAGAGAATTCATCAAAGAAAACTTCAATTCCAACGAGAAAGTCGAGCAAATCAAAGATTTACTGTCAAGCAATGATAATCCACTAAACAGAGTCAAAAATGTTGTTTCTTTCTTGTTGCAAGATCAAAATTCGACAAATACCGAAGAAAAAACTGATTTTAACGAACTAAAACAGAGAAATATTAGGCTATCAACATATATAATCAATCTAACAAGGTTTATAGATCAAATATCCAACAGCGCGGAAATCCAGGACTGGCTCGTTTCAGACAATAAATCAGGAAACTTTGTCAACGATCTTAAAAAAGAAACAGCAAAGATTCAGTCATTTTTAGAGGACAACAAAATTGTCGACAACTCAGAGTTGCTTGAATCATTCTCCAAGTTCCCATCTTTCGCTGAGAAATACTTAAATGACGAAAACTTTTCTAGTCAAGAAAATGCGGAGTTAATTTCTTTGCTTCACCAATTTGTTCTTTCTAATTCTGTTCTTTGTAAATACAGCGAAGAACTCCAGAACCGAGGCAGAATAATCATGAACGAGCTCAAGCAGCTAAAGAGCGAACTCGCAAGATCGAATGATGATAAAAATGAAGAAATAGACAACATCAAAGCTGACTATTTAACTAAAATCGACTTTTTGAAGCACGACAAAGAACTTTTATTATCGAAATTATCTAAGTTACAAGATGTATTAAGGAAACAGCCAGGAAACAATGACTTGGCTGAAATCTGTTTAGCTATGATTGCTAATGATGAAAATAGCAACGAGGAAGAAGAAGATTTCGATGAAAAGAAATATGTCGAAAATTTGGAATTAAAAATCGCAAATCTCAATAACCAGAAGAACAGAGAAATCTCAGAAAAAGATTCGCTGATTATAGACTTGCAAAACAAAATTGCTGAAAACGAAGAAACAATCGAAGCAATGAGAAATGATTTCGAAATCGAAAAATCAGATTTAGTTGGTGAACTAGAAAGTCTTAAGATAGAAATAGAAGAAATTAAAAATGATCTACAAACCACAACAGAAAATCTCGAAAAATCGAAACAAGAAAATGAAGAACTGACTAAAATCAATCAGCTACAACAAGAACACATAGAGAAAATCGACCAAATCAAAGACAAAGAAATAAATGAACAAATGAAGAAATTCATTGACTCTAAAATGGACGATTTCGAACAAATAGCCGCAAATAATCAAGAACTAACGAAACAACTAGAAAATATAGAAGTCGAACGCAGAAATGAAATCAAAGAAATCAAGAAATCATATAAACAGGAAATCAACAGATTAAACAGCGAAGTAGAAATTCAAACAACAAGGGCCAACGAATTAAGGACACATTATGATTCTCTTTTAGCTGAGCTAAGATCGAAACTAAACGAATCAAGGAAATCAGAAAGCGAAATGAAATGTTCATACGAAAAAATGACATCAGAAATAACAGAACTTAAATCAAAATTGTCGAATTACGCTGTCGAACAGAAGATGATGCAAGTAAGGGCGCAAACAATTGACGAGAAAATGAGAAGAGAGAAAGTTTTGATGGAGTCAAAGGCACAGATGGAGATGATGTCATTGGAGAGCTCTTACATAGCTAAAGTTAATCAAGCGAAAGCTGATTTTCAAGCAGATTTTGACAAATTCTTGTTTGAGATTTGCCAAATATTCGCTGAATACAAAGAAACAGAAATTTCGAGAGAAAATGTTTTAGAATTACTTCATTTCATTCAAGATCTTCTTAAACAAAAAGACAATCAAATGAAAGAAGTCGTTAACCATGCTTTTGTTTTAGATAAGATAAAGAAGATGATAGGCTTAGACAAGACTTACACAGCTGAAAATGTTTTCGAAGAATTTGCTAAAATTTACAAAGAAAAGAAAGAAATCGAAAATTCTAAAACAGAAATAATCAAGAACAGAGATGAATCGCGTGAATTGTTGATGAAGAGCCGCATCAAATTAGAGAATGCTGATGCATTGAACAAATGGGAAGAATGGGCGAAAAGAATTCACGTTTTGATCTCAGACAATTTCTCTATCATTAAAACTTCTACTGAATTGAGAAGCTGCCTTGAAGATGCAATTCTTTCATCGATTGGACATAGACAAGCTTTCAGGAAGCTCCAGATCCTCAAGTTTGAAAAAGAGCTTTATCAGTCAGGTTTAATCAGAGCAGGAAGTTCTTCTAAGCCATCTCAACTTAATATGATGAGTCTTGTCAAAGCATTTTCTGCCATTCAAAGAATCCAGAAACTCTCAGGCCACCTTGTTGTTAGCAACTTATCAGCACCGAAGATTAACAACCCGGAATCAAAGAAGTATAATAGTCCAAAGAAAACACCGAGTCCAAAGAAACAATGGCCTCTATTTCAATAAATGTTTGTAAATATTTATCATTTTTATTTTTTTTTTTCTAGCTGTATTTTATATTGAGTTCTTTCGTGTATTGATTAAACTCATTCAGTTAGGATTTATTTACTTCAGTGGTTTAATGATGAATTTCATGACAACCATAATCATACTTTTCTTTTTGATCTCATCAATTTGAACAAAGGTTGTATTTAGTGTCAACCTAGTGAAAACTTTGCAATTGTTAAAATAGCATTATCATTTGCAAAATTAATCAAAAAACATTAATTTTATTCACAAATATAAAAATACTAATTTTTGAGGCCAACATAACCAGATGAACGCATCATGCGAATGCATGACATAACAATAGGAAGAACAGATGTCCATCTAGCGCGAGGGACAGACTTTTGTCTAAGAAGGTCTCTCGTGTGGTTTATCATGATGACTTTTTCTGCGCGAAGAGTGTTTAGTCTGTCTGTAACTCTTCTGTTATGTGATGCAGACAAAATAATTTCCTCAAGACATTGTCTAACTTTGTCTGTGTCCTTGGCTTGTGGGATTCCTTCGCAAACAGATGAAAGGACTCTGCGTGACCAAGAATCCCATTTACGGGCAGAAGAAGCCATTGATTCAACACAAGGATCAACTTTATAAACAATTTTCTCGACTTCAACTTCTTTCTGTTTCTCTTCAATTAAGTTCTTAACAGCAATTGAAAGAGACTTGAAACAGCCATGGCAGTTAAGCATGCACTGGATGTCCTCCATGGACTTGATCTGACTGTTATATTTGGCGTAGAAATCAAGCAGATTTCTTATCTTCATGTGAAGCTCATCTTCATCAGAAAACTCGATTATATTCTTTAGGTTGTTGACGAATGATGTATGAATATACTCTGCGTTTGCCTTTTCTGATGAATATTTGGCTTCCAAAGCATTCTGTTTAGCTTCGAACTGTGTCGACATTGTCTTCTTTTCTGTTTCATACCTTTCTTCTAATGTTTTAACTTTGAGCTCATTTGCACGTTTTATGACGTCAATTGATTTATTCTGTTGTTCCATGACTTTGATTTGTGTCTTAAACTCTTCGATCTTTGAGATTAAGAACTCTTTCTCTTGTTTAGCATCCTTTAAGTTGATCAAAACTGCCTCGTATTGTTGACGGAGCATATTTGTTGTTTCGCGCATTTTGTCGATGCTTTCTTGGTTCTTTCTGTTGATTTGCTCGATCTCTGAAAGCAGTGACTCCTTTTCATCACTGACAATCTTGTTTTGTCTGTCTTTGGCTTCAATTTCTTGTTTCATGAAAATGATTTTTTCTTCGTATTCATTCTTCAAACTCTCGAGTTTGTCTTTCATTGATGCTTCGATTGAATCTCCGAGTTTCTTGAACTCTTCTATTTGATTGGAATGGTTCTGCTTCATGTTGTCGATTTCCTTCTTTTGGTTTGCTGTTAATTGGTTTAACTCTGCAAGTTTCTTTGTATTTTCTTCATTAGTTTTGTTTTGCTTTTGCATTGCTTGTCCCATTATCTTGATTTGCCTCGATTTCCTTGTGACTCTTTCCTGGGTGACTTCGAGTTCTTGTCTGAGCTTCGATTCTTCTTGTATCAAGAGCTTGATTGATGACTTTAACTGCTTGTTGTGTTTGATTGCAGTGTTTAACATTTCTGTGACATTTTGGCATTTTTCTTTTTGAGGGAGAAGTTTTTTGATTGCCTTGATGAGTTTTTCTTGTAATTCTTCGAGTTCTTCTATTTTGAGAGTTTTTTCATGGTTTTCTGCTTCTTGTTTCTCTATTTTAATCATGTCTTCCTGTGAGATCTGCGGAACTTTTGCCATTTCTTTATTCATGTAAGAAATGTGGGATTTCATCTCTTTGCACAAGTTGCACAAAGCATCGTTAATGAAAACTTGGCAAACAACGACATCAAACAACTCTCTGTTGCATGGTGTGTTTGTGTTGAGCATCTCGTTGAGGTTGGCAATGCGCTCTGACATGTTTGATGATTTCTGGAGCTCGAAAATCAAGTTCGAGTCCACATTTGATAATTTCTTTAGACAACATTTAACTTTTTCTTCAGAGAAAATTCCTACTTCATCTTCGATGTATTTGCTGAGTTCTGCGCACTTCTTGGCAAGTTCCTCTTGTGTGCATTTGTCTAAATGCATCGGAGTTGGATTGAACTTCCTGAATATCAAAGCGTCCTGAAGTTCATTGTTTCGTGAAATTTTCTGCAAAAATCTTATTTGTTCTTCGAAAAGCATCAAAGTGTTAATTGCGTGAGTTTCTACCGATTCAAAGCGTTTTTCTATTTCATCTTTAGCGATATTTGCTTTTTCTCGGCCTTGTTCGAGACAGTTGATCTGTTTCACGAGGTTATTTGTAATGTTGTTGATTTTCTCGCATTCTGAGTATCTTACATCTGTATATAAGTCTTCAACTTCTCTCTTGATGAATTCTGGAACTTTGGAGTTGCTTATTATGTTGAAAATCATGTTTAATTCGAGATCATCTGGTTTTGTGTTTTCTTGTTTAATAACAACAGGAGCTGGCTTCTCAACAGATGGCTTGTAGCTAGCTGCTGCTTTTGTAGCGTCAAAATGAGTCTTTAATAATCTGATTAATTTTTCGCGATGAATTGTAAGGTTTGCGATTTCTTTCTGTTGAGATTCAATTAAATTGCCAAAATCAGCTAAAGCGTGTTCAGTTAAACTCTTAGAAACTTCCAAAGAGTCAACTTGTTTCTGTAGAGATTGAATTTTCGATTGTGCAATAGATAATTGATGATCGCTGTCAGATTGAAGCTCGTCGCTTGCAATTGATGACATTCTGTAAGAATTTAATTGATTTTCTAAATCGTTAATTACGCTTTTTAGCTTAGAGATCTGTTGGTTCGCTCTGTTGAGTTCTTCTCTATCTTTTGCTAGGTTGTCTTTTGGTTTATCTTGAATCGTTGGCTTTGTTTGATCATGAAAGATCTTTAAATAAGCTTCTGCATCCTTCAAATTAGTAGCATATACACCGAAATACGAGTTAAATTCCTTTAAGAATGAAGCTTGAGCTTCAAAATCGATTTCGACATTTTTATACGATAAATTCTTGAAATTTTTCATTTCGTTCAGTAATTGATTGTTAGAATTAACTGGTTTTCCGAGTATTTTTGTTGCTTGATTGAATAATTCATCATTTTCGATCGAATTCTCGATATCATTTAATAATTCCGAAGTATCCGGCGTCGATTGCGAAGGAAGAAGCGATGATTCTAATTCCGGCAAGCTACTGATCTTTGGGATCGGTTCCGAAGAAGTGTCCGAAAGATCTGTAGAACATGTACAAGAAATCGAATCAGAATCCATTAAAATTCACTAAACGTACAGCTTTGTCACTTTTATTTCATGTTGACAATTTACATGACAAATGTCAATATTTTCTCATTACTTGACAAGTTTGGTAAATATATTCTAACAATTCTCCATGGTAATGTTTCGTAATTACTTAGGCAGTCGATTAGAATTGAACTAATGTAATAAGGAAATATCATACTATACTCACTAATGTATCAAGAGAAATCGAATCTTATTTATCCGATTTTCATGTTTAATATTGGAAATTAAAATTAACTTGTTTGATTCATACTCAAAATCAAGTATTATCTCTTTCATATTAATCAAAAACGTTTTCTGGAAAGGTCAAACTATCAAATTTTATATTTCAAATTATCATTTTTCTACAAAACCATTCATCGCATTATTGAAAACATATCAAGAATCACGTAGTTAAAGTATCATAAAACAATAGATATTTAAGTTCTTCGCATGAATAAAATAGAAATAAATTAGTCGGATGATGAAGATGAGTATTCCTCAGAACTATCATCATCTCCTCTGTTGCGGAAGTTCGGGAATGTGCTTGGCTTGATGTCGTCGTAGATTGGCAAGTCGAGAACTTCTGCTGCGACGTTTGCTGGGACTGGTTCTCTCTTTGTTCTGTCGCCAACGAATGTTGAGTTGTATGTAGAGATGAGAACAGCATCGTTGTCTGCCTCTCTGACGATGCCAGACAACTCAGGTGTCTTGTAAGCATCAGCACCATCGTTCATCATCGGATGCTCTTCGACATCAGCTTCCTCGTTGTCTTCAAGATGTGGGAATGGCATCTTGAACGCCTTGTTGATGGCAGAGTGCTCGTAAGGCAACTGGCTGCCGAGCTTCTCTCTGATGACATCAATGATATGCTGCACCAAATCATTCAACTCAGGGTTGTACTCGAGCTCAGTCAGCTCCGTCTTGATGCCGACAGCTGTCTGGTTCCTCATGATAGCTGCCTGCGCGTCCAGTTGTTTGACAGTGAGCATCTGGTACAACTGCTTGGACTTGGACTTAGAGACAGCCTTCATGATATTATAGACGTCGTCGTAAGGGAAAGGAAGGACTCTGATGGAGTTCGACTTCTTGATGTTGTCGAGTAATTTGACAATAGCAATGGCGTCGCTTGTTCCTGAGCCGTCGACGTGGAGTGTCTGGAGGTGGACACTGTTCTCTATGAGGTCACCAATGGCGTCGATGCCTTCCTCGCCGTAGTAGTTGAAGGAAGGATTGAATGTCTCGATTTCCGTGTTTGCAACCATCCTGATATAAGGAGCGAGCATTGGACCGAGCGCGTTCTTTCCTCCTTGGATGGACAAGTACTTCAAGCCCTTGAACTGGATCAAGCTTGGCAAAACTTCGTCGAGATTCTTCATCTTGTAATTAAGGTTGTTGTTGAGAGAAATTCCTTCAACAGCTGTGCACTTCTTGAGTGCCTTAACGAGATTCATGACATCTTCGCTGCCCATCTTGTTGTTGTCGAATGATAATCTGCCCCATGAATATGTGCAGTACTTCTTGAAGGCTTCAATGACCGGAGCAAGCTTCTTACCGTTCAACTTAAGTCCGGAAAGGTTGAGGTTGAATCCAAGAATCGATTTGAATGCGATAATCTTGATAATCTCTGCAATTATCTCTGGTTTGATATCAGTATTAGACAAATTGATTTCATGTAAGGACTCGGCGTGTGAGACGAATGTCATGACTTCAGCGCCGTCTTTCTTGTTGATTTTTGTTCCAGTGAGGGAAACACTTCTGACTTGACTTTGGTACTTAAGAAGAAGCTGGAGTAACTCGGATACGCTGCCTTTGATGATACCAGGACTGAAGAACTTTAACATGACTTTTTGATGTTTCGTTAATGTTCTGAAAACTTCTTTGTAAGCGTCGATAACTGATGATGTGCACTTTGCACCACCCATATTCAAGTATTTGATGTGCCACAAGTGTGTATTTGATTTGTAAGATTCGAGAAACGCTAAATAAGCCTTTTCTGATAGGTTTGTATTAGAGAAATCGAGATAAAACAAGTCAGCCTTGAGGTGTGAAACCGCCTGGCAAATTGGTAACATATCGCGGATTGGATTATCTGAGATATCGAGGTATTGGAGTGGTAAATCTCTGTTATTTACGATTGCTTGTGCGAGAAATTCGATGCCATCGACGATGTTGTTGCTTTCTGCGACGTATATTCTGCAAGTCTTTGATTTTTCAAGAATTTGACTTGTAAGTTCAAAGAAATCTGATCTCCCGACATTTCTGATGACGATTCCGTATAGAGTTGGGAAGAATGATAAAGCATCCATGCAATTTTGTAAATTAAGCGAACTTGCGAAAGAGTTTTCGATTTCGTGATATGGTAATTTGCCGAAGTCGAAAACACCTGACATTGTGATTGATGTGAAATTGACCCACTGTGTGATGCAGTGGTTATATCGTTGATTATCTTGCGTGCAGTACGCGTAGAAGAGAAATTGGAATTGCTGGCCCGGAGACAACCTTGGATTGAACTGAGGGAAGTCTTCGGGATGTTTTGGATCGAATTTAGCGCGATAATCTGGTGGTAAATAAGATGTAATTAAATAATAGTTTCTAAACAAGCATAGACTGAATCTACGCATTGGCTTCTCTTCGCTTTTGATTTTGATTTCTCTTTCGCTTTCTCTTCCATCCAGTTTCAGTGTTACTGAATGTCTGCTTGGAACTCCGATACAGTTCAAATCTAAGATATGAATGTTTTCTAGTGGTGATATACCACCCATAAATGAGCGCTTGAACAGGCAAATGTAGTGCTCGCTCAATGCAATAACGGCTTCTTTAAATTCTTTGTTATCAATTACCAAAGAAACATTGAACGCCATGAATACCTGTCTCTGCGATATGGGCACCATCTTTTCGACCTTTGCGCTGTCCTTGCTGCTCAGATGATAGTCGCTGGACATTTCTACTGATTTTATGTCAATTTTCCTCACAATTTTTATTTAAAAATAATATTATTTGAATATTCGGTCAATAGTGATATAATTTGGATTTTTTTTTTTGACAACCTCAGAAAATTTATTTCGGTGTTTTATTCTTCTTTAATAGTTTATCTAGATATTTCATTTTATTTTATTGAATGTACATTCAATTTATATTTCGCTTAACTTCGCTGTATTTGGCTTTATTGTGTCAATAAAAACATGATTGTTTAATTTCACAAAAAATTCAAATAATTACTATGACAGGCGTTGACGCTAAAACGCATAATCTAATCTGATTTCATTTCTGATCGTAAAACTTAATTTAATTTTAAGAGTTTATATTTTATTCATATAATGGACAAAAAAGAAAATTCTGTCATTTTCATTTCTGACAATTTGCAGTTTACATGAATCTAACTTTATTATTTGATAAATAGACTGCATTATTTATTTAAATTGATTTTTTCTAATAGTTAGTCATTTATTATTTTTTGTCTTTTTGACAAGTAAATTTGATTAATTCCACAGTTTACAAAAGCAAAAATCGCTTATTTTATTATGATATTGGTAGTAACACATAATTTTAATAAGAAAAATTTTTGTCAAAACGCCGACTCCATTTTGCCTTTTTACAAATGTAAAATAATGATTTTTTTCGAAATGTTATGGGTCTTGTTATACGTCCTAATACATAATCCTTATTGAGCAATCTATGTATTTAATATAGAAGAAATGTAAATAGTAAAGTCTTCATTGTTTTCCTTATTCATTTTCGATCACTTTCATAAGAAAATCAAAATATCACAGTACAATAGTTACATATCAAATAAAAGCATCTGAATATGCGTATCGTACAACAATATCTCCTTTGATAATAGTTTTTTTATCAAAGAATTCTTATTTGAAGTGATTTGATAATAAACATACAAGAATTGATGAAATAGATCATGTTTATAGTTCCAAGAAGTTAATTGTTATAGTTATATTGATATGAATAAATTTCTATCGATAACCCAACCAGTTGTAGATGAATGAGTTTACTTAATAACAATAATTTACAATAATCATGAGTAATATTTGTAATGCGAGAAAATATATTTTCGAGATTGAAAATTCTGAAAAATTTGGTATTAAAATCATTTTTCATTTTGAGTCGCCATTTTTTGAGCGATTTCGACAATAATTTTGTACTCTTCTTCCGTAATTTTCCCACGTGCAACAACATTCCTTTTGATTTGGGAAAGCACATCATATGTCTCAATAGATCTGGGCTTTTCTGTTGGATTTACTTCACTTGATATCATTTTGCAAAACTGCTGAACCTTTTGCGAATTATTCATTTTTAAAATTGTTACTTTTCGCTATCTGGCACTTTTTCAAAAAAGTAAATGTTTATCATTAATATCAATTCATGTGAGAATGTCAGTGGAACTGATGGCACTCCCTCGTGTTTCGTGAAGGTTTTTGCAGAGGCGAATGGTTTAAACATCTGTATCGGCAAGACAAGATCATCAAAGAAATCTACGACACCAAAATGGGACAGAAGTCTCGATAATACGTTAACCATTGCATTCGTATATGTGGACAAACTACGATTCGAGTTATTAACAAAGGATTTTTTAGGCGCAAATGATTTAGTTGCAATTGCTGCATGCCAACCCTCACAAATGAAATTAGGAGGAGTTAAACTCAAATCTTATTACTCAAGGACACCAAATAAACCAGTCTATTTCAATATGAGAATCGAATTTTCTCAATACGACTTCCCGTTCATTAAAAACACGCTTTCGCAACAGTTCTACTTTTACTATCTCACATTTGATCCGCCAGTCGAAGTCAATCCATACACAACTCAATGTTATTTCCATATGAACGCATTGGATCCAAATATTAAGAAACCAACACTTTACAATGGATCTGATGCCAGAGATGGAATTTATTTCAACTATCAAGCCTGCTTCATTGGACCATCTGGATTAACTCAAGTTTGCATAATCGATCCGAGAGCCTTAAAACGCAAAATGACATACTTACCAGTATTAGTTAATCACGGATACAGAGGCAGAGTTTCTTTAAACGTTGCTTTCAGTCTTAGACCGAATAGCTCAGCTCAGTGTTTGTCAATTGAATCAATTGAGCATACAAAAGTTTACTCCAAGAACGCTATTTCTCTTAACGTCGAGAATGATGGCGTATTACCATTCGGTTGCGTTGTCAATGTCGAAAATGATGTTAGCTATGTAAGCTATGATCCAATTGACTTAAGTTTGGAAGGAATTTTATCACAAGGAAAATAGTATCTATTTCCAAATTATATGTTTCTAAATGTTTTTTTTTCTATTTTTCGGAATATTTTTTTCGAAAATTCATTTTTTGATATGGTTTCAATAGATATATTCTATGGCTATGGTAAATTTAATTCTTTTTTGAAATTTTGAAATTTCAATAAAAATATTGCCGTTCCGTAAATTTCTAAGAATATTCATGATATATTAGTAATGAACATTTCAAAAATAATATTTAAAACCCATATTTCCGATATATTTGTTATTGATATTTTAAAATGTGCGTAAATCGATGGGTAAACTTGTCGATATATTTATATAAGTGATATGTTGGATAATTTGAAGAGAAAAGCTTGATTTTGTGAATTTTTGCATTTTTCAATAAGAATTGATCAGCAAATTAACTTTCATTTGATTGAAATTTTAGTATAGTTTATTATTGCATGAGAATTTTATAGTTTACAAGAAGGTTGGTCAATGCTGCTGAACCAATTGTAAATCTGCTCAATTTCGGGACATCAAATTTATTCATATTCGGCATACATAAAGTGTATGTATTATAACCATGCAATCAAATTTCGTTTTTCTTGACATTTGTCACCGAAACGATGATGAAATCTGTTCATCTCAAATGATTTGGAAGATCCAACATCAATAACAATACTCATGCATGTTATTGTATTTATTAGCCTCGTCTTTCATTTTCAACAATAAACATCGGCAATTCGGAATTATTATGATCTATAACATAAGAAAAAGATAATGATGATAATTTTGGTTAAATAAAAATTGAATGGAGATTTTACGGTTTTGAAAAAAGAAAAAATTTGAACCGAAAATTACTGTAATTTTTGATGATTTGTGGAATACATCATTATTCTAAATCTTTAAAAGACAATTTCATTCAATTATCGAATATTTTCAAATTTACTTTTATTTTAATTGTCTATATATGTACATTCAGATTTTTCTATTGTTTTATTAAAAAGTCATCGTTTTTTTAAAAAAGTTATTTGAATAGTTTACAAAATTAGTTCAGTTATTTTATTGGAAATGACCGAACTTGAGGATATAACTCCGCAGGAAATGGAAGGTGATATTCCAGATATCGAATCAAAGCCAGAAATCAAATCAAACATAGATGTTGACGGCAATCCTATGGACTTACCTGATGATGGGACACCAGAACCTGAACATGAAGACGATGGAACACCACATTTAGAAGAAGAAGAACTTGATGAGAAGAAATCGCCAAAGTCCAAATTCGATGAACCAGGAAGAGTTCGAAGATTTACAACTGTTTTGAATCTGTTGAATTCTTTGCTTGGCGCTGGTATCCTTGGTGTTCCTTATGCTATGAAATACATCGGATTGATTCCATCCATCATCCTTCTCGCTATTATTGCTGGTTTATCACACATTGCAACTGTTTTGACAGTGAAATTGCAAGCAAGAACATCAGCATCTGGTTTGGATGACTTAGCTTACAAGACTTTTGGCAAAATTGGATCTATTATCTTGTCTATTCTTTCAATGCTGTTTTTGTATTCCGCAGAGATCTCCTATCTGATCATTGGCTCCGATTCCATTATGTCATGGCTGAGACTCGCTGGTTTGGATATCAGAGATGGTTGGAAACGCGCAATAACATTATTAATTTTCTGGATCTGCATTCCAGGTGCTCTGACAATTCCAAAGGACATCAAGTTCATCAGTTACACATCATATGCGAACTTTATCTGCATTGGTTGGTTCCTTCTTGTCATGATTATCAAAGCATGCATGGTTTTCCCGAAGAAAGGAATTGCGAAGCTCACTTATGCACAATTTGGTTTTGGTTTCTTCTCAGCAGTTGCAATGTATGGTTTAGCTTTCTCTCTTCCAGTCGTTGTCCTTCCAATTATCGGATCTTACAACAAAGATCTGAAAAAGAGATCAATTGTCTCAGGAGCCGCTTCAATTGCTTGCTTTGTTATCGTTGCATTGCCAGCAATTATCGGATACTTAATGTTTGGCGATGAAATTCAAACAATCATTTTAAACTCGTTTGAGGACAAAGATGTATTGATCACAATAACACGTGCAGCATTCTTGATCGTCGTCTGCTGCTCTTATCCATGTGTTGGTCAATCAATTAAAGGATCTTGGGGTCAGTTGATTTTCAATCAAAATGACGCTTCCAAGATAGAAGGATGGCGTAGAGTAGTAATTTTCTTCGTTTTCAACTCGATTGCAGTAATTATTGCAATTTTCTTGCCAAATGCAGGTCCAGTTCTTGCAATTGGTGGTGCTTTAGGCGGAACTTTAGTCGACTTCGTGTATCCACCAACAATGTGGGTCAAATTATCGAAGAAGAAATGGTATCACTGGCAGAACTTGCTTTGCTTGCTTCTCACGCTATTCGGTTTAGTAGCTACTGTTATTTCTACTTATTTGGCTGTTGTCGATGCTATCAATTTCTTGAAAAACTAAATAATATAGAATAAAAATGTTAATATTAATTTAAACATCTCCTATCTCATATACAACTCATAATCTCTACATTTTCCATTTCCAAGCTTATTTTAAGCAATTATTTTATCGAAATTTTATATTTTAATATTTGAGTTTAGATATTGGAACAAATTATTTAAATCATCTTTTATATGGATTTATAATAACAAAATAATAGATTGACCAATAAAAATCTAAAAATATAAAATTTTATCAAAATAAATTCGATATTGTCTAAAATTAACAAGAAATATATTAAATATAGCAGCAATAAATTTAAAATTTTGATTATATAATATGATCTATTGAATGAATTTCAAAATATAAATTAAAATTTTGAAATTTCATATATAAATACTTTTTAAATAATAGAGAACATAATTTCATAGATAAATTTACGCCTAATTGCGGCGTGCGAACTTCCTGTATGCAAAGAAAGCCACTGCGCCAATGGCAGCAGCGACAGATAAGCCGATTGCAATAGGAACAAAGATAGAAGACTCCTTCTTCAGCTCTGTGACGTCTTCTGGTGTGATTGCCGGTACATCAGCAGCGTGATGCGGCTCTTCATCCAATGCCTGGTCCTTGGCTTCTGGAGTGATTGTTTCGACGATTTCGACGGAAGAAGGTGGGAAATCGGAGTCAGTGGATGGATTTTCAAGCTGTGGCATTTCTGTTGTTTTGACTGTTTCTTCTTCCTCTTCCTCGTTGAAGTCGAGTGCGCGTGCAACAAAATCTGCTGGGACGTCCATGTCTATCTGCCTGTCCGGATTTGGCGTGATGTCAAAGATTGAAGATGATGGAGATCTAAGTGGAGACTGGATCTTGATTACGTGGTCAGCGGCTTCTGAGAGATCGATATCTGTCTGTCCGAAGTGTTTCGGCTTGATTCTTGATGGTTTGCTTGGTCCTTCCTTGAAATGCTTGCCGCGCTGCTTCGTTGGCTTGGTGAATTCCATGGAATCCATCCTTGAGTGCCTGGATCCGCTCAGTCCTTTGAGCATTTCTGGGAAATCGATCGAATAAACAACTTTATCTCTTGGTGAAGTCAAAAGAACGACGTCGTTGCTCTTTGTCTGTATTGCGCCGTATCCTTGCAAGTTCTGGACGCAGTTGCCGAAGTTTTCGATGCTCAAAACTTCTCCATTTCCTGTATCTAATAATTGAATTTGTCCTGTAAGAGAAAGAAGGATGATATATGGACCAACTGTGAAGATGAAGTCATTCTTAGATGCTGTGAGCTTGGATGGATATGATTCCCAAACGCGATTGTTCAAATCGAAATAATAAATGTCATTGAACGTTGTTGACTGATTGCTGCCACCAATTACGAACATCTTGTCGCCAACAACGACAGATGCGTGATAAGCACGGGCAGATGGACCGTTTTGAACAGAAATTAATTCAGAAGAACCTGAATTAGGGTCAATCATGATCAAATCATGGTCGAACTTGTTCTGTCCTGACTCTCCACCAAAGACATAAAGGTATTTGCCGTGATAAACCAAGGATTGGCCGATTCTTGGAGTGTAAATGCCTGTTATTGGCCTTTCCTCGACATTGTGAGTGTGTGGATCGATAATATACAAAAATTTGTCAGAAATTATGCAAATTGAGTGGCCAATTGTTACAGATCTTGGCTGTTTCAACGGGGGAAGCGGACATTCATTTGGATCAACCTGTTTGGCCGCGAAATCGTTCTTAATGCTCAAGAATTGGATGTTATTGAAGCCTTTTCCGCTGAATACATAAATTCTGCCAGAAACTCTAAGCGCAAAGTGTGGTCCAAGCTCCGGATAATCAGAGCTTGCCTTGTTGCAGATCCACTTGAAGCCGTATTTCGCATTAGACTTGAGAATTAACATTGTTAATTGTTTTTCGTATTCAGCGAAGAATTTGTCGTAATTTTCTGGTGTTTCGAACTCTATCTGATACTCGTGGTGGTCTCTGATCATTCTTTTCGCATATTCTTTGCCTGTTGAATCAACAGTTATGGATGTAGCGTTTGGTTTGCCAGGAATGAATGGGAATTTTGTTACTGGTGCATCAAAGATGATTCTTTGTCCTTTTGATCCGTTTTTAATGAACATTAAAATATCATCGAAGAAAAATATTGTTCCTGTGACATTTGAGCGCTCAATGACTTTGATTGGGACTTCCATAAGTAACTGGCGCTGTCTGTCGAGGAATGTAAAGTCTTCTTTAATTTTTTGCTGCAATTCGAATAATCTTTGTTTTAATTTAGCGTTTGTTGATGATTGATCGATTTGCTTCGAGATGGCATCAATCTGTTCGCTAGCAATTTTGATGTAATTGTAATCAGGATGCGATGTAGGAGTGTATTTAACTAATTCTTTCAAAAACAGCGTGTATCTTGGCATTCTTTGAACAGGAGTAATGAGATATGATTGAAAATCTCTCTCATCGCACTCATGCTGAAGCTGCTTGAAAATTTTCTGGTTTTTCGATTTTGATTCATAATTTGCAACGACATTTTGTATTTGCGGATAGTTGGAAATATACATCTGGCTAAATTTGAATAATGGAGCGAATTTTAAGAAAGTAGATGCGAAACAACTTGAATATTCTGTTCCACACTTTTTCAGATCTTCTAAAAATGTTGTATGGCAGTTTAAAATTGGTCCAATATTCTTAAATATCTGATCTAAGTCTGATTGTTCCATCTTTATCTTTGTAGCGCAGTTTGTTTGCCAAAAATTCGCGATTGTGTTCAAATCCTTTAAGTATGTTTGTTCTGTTTCTATAATTTCTCTAACGATATTGACGCGCTTCTTGCTTTTCGTAATAAATTCGGGCGTAGGTGTGAATTTTAATATTAGATCAAATTGTTGGGCTTTTTCGATAACTGTTGACGCAGACTGGTTCATATCAACAGGTATTCCATTAAACAATAGGCTTTGTTCGGAAATTGGGAGTCCAACTTCTTTCGTAATAATTTCCAAAAGCTCAAACGCGTTCATATCACCGATAAGTGATGTATCAATGGCTGCATAGAATGGAGGAACTTTGATTTGTTCCGTATCTGGCGTAACTTTTATTTTAATAAATTTTGCTTCCGATTTTTCAACGAACATGAGCATATACGGGGCATCCACGTATCCGTCCGGTCTCTCCGAAAGTAGTAATTCAGGAAACAGATTCAATGGTTCGCAGTTATAAGGTAATTCTTTAATAAATCTTGGTGTTTTTATGAAAAGTATCTTATTTTTGGAATCTGTTATTTCAGCAAGCAGTGTGCTGGTCTTTCCTTTGATAATATCGGCATCAAACACGCTGTTTGGCTGCCCTTGTACATAGAAACAAACATATTTACTCATTTTCTGAATTTTTTAAAAAATAACGTCACTTTTTGCGTCAAATTGTAATTTTTTGGTCCATTGTTTATGCTTGTTTTTCTTCTTTTATTTGAGCAACATTCCTATAATAAATCATTTTACAAAGATTTTAAACGACAAGAAAAAAGCACAAAATTTATGGTTTTTTGTTGTTAGCGATGACACTCCTTAACTCAGTGATAAACACACTATTTCGCTTGTTTTCAAGCGTTTTGCATCAAACAAATTAAATGATTCAATGAGTTGATCGAATATTATAATAATTTTGAGTCATTTATTCATTATTTGAGATTAGCTACGTCAGAAATTAAATTATCTCATCTTTCTTAGTTAATTCCATTTGTTCAAACATGTGACTGTCATTCATCCAATGATTGAATAATAAGATTGCGTGAGTAAAATTGCTGTGAGACACAGCATGATTAGTGCGCTATCGTGTACAGTGGTTAATCACATGTGCAAATTGTCATTATCCCTTATTACCGATCCGAAACCTTAAAACTCTTCTAAAGTTGCTTTATCATAACACGAGGAATCAAATACATATAGGGTTCTAAATCTCTATTATCCGTAAAACAAACAGTTGTTGAATTCATTTTCGAAATAAGATTTGAAAATATGCAAAATCATGGAAATATAAAGCGATTAACTAATGCTTTAGATACTACTCGCTGATATTATTACATAAAATCTTTGCTTATCATCAATATTAATTGCATTTCAAGAACAAAATTACGTTTTTCTCACGTTTGTTTTCCAAATCAAAAGGAATAAATATTTCCCTTAATAACGAATTTTCCCATTGATTTATAGAAAAATAATATGCTATACTTGAAATGTAAAAATTTGACATTGTAAACTCATTTTTTAACATTTCCAATTTTGAAAAACACTATATCTTCATGAATACCCGATTTTTATCCAACAACTATAGGATATATGTCATTTTCTACTTAGTTTAAAAGCTATACACTTGGACTGAACAACAAATAAAATGGAGAATTAAAAATCTGACAAATAAATCTGACAGTGTAAAGATAGAAATTTGACAATGTTGATCAAAAATCGGCGCACTTTTGAGAAGAATCAATTGAATGAAAAACGATTATTTCTTGAAGACTTCAAAAATATTTTGATAAAACAATTATATACAATAAATAGTGCTATATTTCGATTTTTGATAAAACCTCAAAAATTGAATCAAAAAAGAATTATCGGAAAAATTTTGCAAATTCGAATAAACTTCAATCCTTTTGAATATATCACAGTGATCTAACTATCAGCGCTAAAATAAATTTGAATTTGAATTTTGATACTGAAAATAGCAATTTATATATCTGGATTATGATTGTTTGTTGATTTCTGAGATTTTCAAATTTGAATTGAGAATAATCGTTTGTAAATTTTATATTTTTATCTTAAATTGATAAATATTCATGGAAAACGCGTCAAAAACCAAATGCAGAAACTTTCGATTTCAATAATTTTAACCTCGAAAATTTTGAATATTTGTTAGTTCTATTTTTGATCTCGATGGCTAAAGAGCAAAACAATGAAACCGACGCATTATTACTTGCAGATCATGAAGAAGTAAGGGAAATTATTGATGAAGTTGCTAAAAAGAAATCAAAATACTGCAAATTACCATTCATCCACAAAATGTATTGGTTTTTCTACAGAAATCCATTGAATTTCTTAGTTTTTATACCATCAATAATCGTTGGCTATACTTCAATTCAATCTAATCTCTACACAGGAAAAATTGTTGATGCATTAACAACAGATGATCCAATTCCAGCGATCAAACACTACGCGTTCATGATGTTCATTATGGCAATAATCAATGCCATTCTCAATTTCATTAATAATACGTTTTGGAATCGAATTGGTTCATCAATTAACTGCAAAATCAAGAGTTTAATATTTAAAAAGTACATGATGAATGATGTGAGTTATTTTGATCGCACAACAATTGGAGATTCATTAACATTATTAAATGAAGATTCAAATCAAGTCTCTTCGGTCTTTAATTTCTCAAAATATATTCAGATCAGAAACATAGGACAACTTTTATCATCAATTGTTGTTGGCTTGACAGTAAATGCTCCAATCACAATAATTGCAGTAATTGCAACGATTATTCAAGATCTTGTGCTGGAAAGAATAAGAAGATATGGTATTGCCCACATGAGAGCTAATTTCAAGGTCAGATCTCAAGCAACAACTGTTTCTCTCGAACAAGTTTCGAATCCAAGAGTTATTTATTCTTATGTACAGGAAGAAGAAGAAATTAACAAGTTTTACAACATAGCAGACAAATCAAGTCAACTGGAAACAGTAGCACACGAAATATTCTCTGTTTCGTTTGGCACTGAACACACTTTGAGTCAAGGAATTTGGTCAGTCATCTTAGGAGCTGGCGGATATTTCATGCTAAAAGATCAGATAACTGCCGGAAGTTTAGTGTCAATGATGAGAATCATTGCAACGTTTTCTTTCTTAATTGGCATGCTATTGGGTACACTAAATCACGAGGTCAAAAGCATGGAGTCGGCAAATAGAATTTTCGATTTTCTTGAGGGAACAGAATCAGTTGATCTCAACAAAGGTTTTGTTCCAGAAAAATTCGGGGGAGAAATAGAATTCAGAAATGTTTGGTTTAAATATCCAACACGAGAAAACTGGATATTAAAGAATGTTTCTTTCAAAATCAATGCAGGAGAAATAGTTGCTTTCGTTGGCCACAGTGGCTGCGGCAAATCAACAATTGTCCAGTTATTACTGAGGTTCTACGATGTCAACGAAGGAAAGGTTTTGATTGACGGAAGAGATGTAAAAGACTACGCACCTTCTTTCATTCACAGATCTATTGGTGTTGTTCAGCAGGACTCAGCACTGTTCACATTGTCTGTCAAAGATAACATTAAATACGGAAATGTTGATGCAACAGACGCAGAAGTTGAAGAAGCAGCAAAAATTGCCTTCGCAGACAAATTCATACAAAAACTTCCAAAGAAATATGATTCTATGATTGGAGAGAAGGGAACAACACTGAGTGGTGGCCAGAGACAAAGAGTTGCAATAGCAAGGGCTGTCCTCAAGAATCCAAAACTAATGATAACAGACGAGGCAACTTCAGCTCTTGATGCTGTCAGCGAAAAGAAAGTCGAGAAAGCTCTCAGAGCAGTTATGGAACAAAGAACATCAGTTATCATTGCGCATAGATTAGGAACAATTCGTTGCGCATCGAAAATATACGTCCTTGACAACGGAGAAATTGTTGAATCCGGAAATCATGAAGAATTGATTGCTCTCAAAGGACATTATTACGAATTAGTTAAGATTCAACTTGAATAATTTTTTTATTTTGTTTATAAATAAATATCTGTCAATTTATAAATAATTATCAGGTTTCTTTCAAGATAAAAAAATGTTTATGATAAAATAACAGACATAAAATATTTAAATATCATCATTATTAATAAATGCTTCATCATCAATATTGTCAATTGCCACATTATCCAGGTCATCTTGTTGATTAGGAATATCAGAAACATCTACACTAACAACCCTATTAGGATCATAACCCTTTTCCACGATAGTGCCAATGTTTGATGATGATGAAAGCTCGAAAGAATCATCAGAACCATAGAAATTTTCGTCGTTCTTATGGACTTGTCTCCAGAGGAACAATCCCATACCTGCAATCAAGAAAAAGAGGAACAAGCCAGCTGCTGAGAAACCAATAAGGGCTGCTGCAGAAATTCCTGTCTCTTGTTTGTCAGCAACTGTATATACGATGACAATTGTCTCTTCATATGTATAAAAATTAGTGCTCACAAGAATATATGAAATTGCTCCTTTTGCATCTCTAGTTTCCGATAATGTCTCATTTATAAGGACCAATATATCAGTTTTAGATTTGGATTCTGTTAAAGTTTTACCTTCTGGAACATAAATATTATTTGGTTTGGACTGAACTATTGGCACAGGCACAGTAATCATCGGTGTCCGCTTTGGTGAAAGAGTTGGTGGTGGTGGATCTTTCTTTGGAATTGTATTGATTTTAGTGAAAAAACTGTTTTCGTTGAAATGAATTTGTGTGTAATGTTTATGGTATGATTTTGTTGTTGGCCTCGGCAGCTTTGTCATTGGTGTCGCAGCATAAGTGTAAATTGTTGGAGCTGGAACACTTGTAGTAGAAGAGCTGGTGAGAAGTAAATTAGGATGTGCAAAAGTTATTGATTTCAAATAATTATATTGTGGAAAATCTATCATTTTAGCGCCGCATCTGATTGTACTAAATCCTCGATTAAATATTTTTACATGGTTTGTTTCAGTATGGTTATTTGTTTGATATAATACATCATTGTATGGTGTCATGTCACCATTTGATGTCCATATAGTGTTTTTGTTAAGTAGCACATCATTGCCAAATCCCTGGATTTGGTTGCCATTGAAACAGCAGTCATTTGTTGTTAAATCACACTTTTTGTCAGATGTTGACTCAACAGTTGAGTAAATTGCTCCACCTCCTCTAACTCTAGAATATGATGTTGAATTCGATTTAAGATATAATCTTGATGTCTTATTAAATAGATTCACATTTTCGAATTTTGGGCTCCAATTAACCCTATTGGATTCAAAATTTGATTTTACGATAAGCACTTTTGTACACTCATCGAGTTCTAAGGCGCCAGCTTCATATTGAGCTTCATTATTTTTAAAATTGCATCTTTCAATGTAAGAATCAGGAACGGATAATAAAGATACAGCACCACCAGTATTGTCGCATTTATTTTCCTGGAAAGTACTGGAGAGTATATAAATGGAAAATGCAGAATCATCATGTTTATTACCATTGTAGTAGTAAGAGACAGCTCCGCCAAGTAAATGTGCCGTATTCGATTTGAATTCAGTATAACTAATGTAAATACTAGATGTGGTGAAAGTGATTGCTCCACCAATTTGAGCTTTATTGGATTTAAATTCAACTTGATTTTTGCTTGTACCTTTGCATTGAAAATTGCAATAGTGAATTGAAATGGCTCCACCTGCTCCTGCATCTATTCCAGAGCCGAAACCATTACAGTTAAGAAACTTTGTCCCCTCATTTATTGTTACAAAAGATAATATTAAATCGAATTTGTTTGTAGCGATATAACTTCCGGATATTTCGGTTTCAATATTACTTTGGGTCAGTGATTCTCCATCTACTTGTTCATCATGAAATGTTGGCTCAGCATATGCCAATGAATGTTGGAGCAAAACATTCATAAGTAGCATTGTCATTTTCTTAACTAGATTTTATTTGAAAACAGAAAAATTCAATTTTTGGTGCAAACAATGTTATACAGTAACATAAGAAGGAGCAAATAAAAAATAT
This sequence comes from Trichomonas gallinae, assembly GCA_008369845.1. NCBI lineage: Eukaryota > Parabasalia > Trichomonadida > Trichomonadidae > Trichomonas > Trichomonas gallinae. The sequence goes on from MRSU01000988.1 coordinate 33,820, forward strand.
TCGGTTTATTTCAAAAAAATGATAGAGGTCTCAAAAAATTTGACTCATTTGTTATCAGTTGTCAATTAATGTCTAGCTATACATAAATATAAACTCATCGCATCATGTTTTTGTCGTTTATGTCAGATTTTTTTTTTGAATTGATATAAATATCAAACGCCAGGTATCATAGAATACTATAATGTTTTTATTTGTTTATTTCAAAAATTTATTTCAATGGTACATCATTTTTTGACTCAAACTAATAATATTTATATTTATGTTTAGTTTTTTTTTTTATTTTACATCTTGTGTCAAAAAATGGAGTGTTATATTATCATATGTATAATCATAATACATGTTTGAATAAATTTAATGAATGAAATAACGTGCTCCACTTTTTCTTCCCAATACATTATAATGTTAACTATATTAGATATTGAATATTATTTCAATTACGAAGTTTTTTTCGTTGTATTTTGATGATATTTCATCTGTATAGTTAAAAAAAATGCGCAAATACTAATTATATCGATACAGATTGTTATATTTTTTGCAATTTGATCTTTTCTCAGATGGAATTGTAATTGAAATTTCAAATCAATATTTTTCGGGTCAATAATAAATGTTTTCAAAAGTATATTCATAGCAATCATTAATCCTCGGTTTATCGCTGCTATTCATTTTATTTAAATAAAAAATAAATTTTTGCTAAAGTATTACCATTAGATAGATTGTTTAATAGTATATTAATGCGTGGTTGTTTGTAATACATATCTGATTTGAACAATAATAAAAAAACTAAAAATTGTAATAATTATTCATAAAACTATCATTTTCAACTTCAACATCGATTTCATTTTGATCAATTGGACAGCAGGAGAAGTTTCGCTCATCTGCCTTTGTAAGAAAAACAATGTTAACTTCAACGTTTATCTTTTCAACTTCTTGATATCGACATTCGTTGGTTTTTCTTTAATGGAAATAATGAAGATTTATAAAATGCTAGAATCGTTGTTCTCAAGATCTGATATTTTATACAAGCCAGCAAGCAAGAAAAAGATGAACAAACCTGCTGTGGTAAAAGCAATCTTGCAGAACTAATCTGATAATAATGTTGATTGAAAGCAACAATATTGAAAATAAGAATTTTACTAAAGTTAGTCTTGACTACTATATATGTTATTGTGTTGTTATATGATGTTTCTACTGTTTCAGCTGAAGCTGATTTAAGGGTTAATCAAACTATTCTCGAATAAGATGTCAAATTTGAAAAAATTACATGACAAATTTGACATGTAATCTATAAGTGACATAATGCTATAGTCACCAATATCTGAGCCTATTGGTGGAAAATATTCCACCAATTATGAAATCCTCATTGACACAGAGTACAATATCACCAATCTCATTATTAGAAGAGAGACAAAAACAATTTTTGGTTCAACAGCAACAGAATACGCGACAAAATCGTGTGCAGCCACATTATTAACATTTTCTTTCCAATCAGATCCTTTACTTGAAACTATTCAAAAATATGCATTTTATAATTGCTTTGTTTTAAAAACCATTGATTTACGAGAATGTAGAAATTTAAAGGCGATATACAATAATGCGTTTGCATTTTGCACAAGTGTTACTAATATTTACCTCCCAGAAGGTTTAACTTCGATTTACGAAAATGTATTTCAACAAACAAAAATTACTGAATTTTCTTTTCCAGAGTCCGTGAATATATTCCCTCCAAGCTGTTTCAATGATTGTCGTTCGTTAGAATCTATTAATATCCCAAACGGAAGCAATATTTTATCATTCGGAAGATGGTGTATAGTTAGAACAAAAGTGAGTACTATTACAATACCTTCAAAAACTAATTCGATTTCAAGCAGTGCATTTGAAGCATCATCACTATCATCAATAATTATCAGCCCTTTAAACGAAAATTACAAAATTATCAATAACGTCGTGATCATAGCAAAAACGAATGTTGCAGTTTTTTATCCACCGAAATTGACCGATGATACTTTAGATATTCCTGAAGGTGTTGTAGAAATTGGTGCAGCATCTTGTTCATATGGATCTTACAAACATATAAAAATACCATCCACACTTAAAATAATTGGTGGCTGGTGCTTTTATAGCTCGAAAATTGTTGACGTCAACATCCCATCAAATGTTATTTCTATTTACGATAATGCTTTTTATGACTGCCAGTCTTTGAGAACTGTTAATATTGCTGAAGGCATAACTCAATTAAATACAAGCTTATTCCAATATTCTGGAGTAAGTTCCGTCAAAATTCCGTCAACTGTCAATGTAATATACGCGCAATGTTTTATTGCTTGCAGAAACTTATTAACATTAGAGTTGCCTGATGGAATACAGAGATTAACTGGTACAATATGCAGCCCATGGACTCAGTTGATTTTTAGCAATAAATCGAACCTGTATATATATGATCAAAAGCTTATTATTGATAAAGCCAACACAACAGTTATGCAGTACATTGGATCAAACTCCGCTATTGATATTGACATATTTTCGTCGATTAAAGTTCTGAATAATTATGTTTTCTCTGGGATGTCGAATCTCAGATCAATCAAGTTTGCTCTTAACTCATCTTTAACATCAATTCAAACTGGCTGTTTCAAGAATTGTCGCAATTTGCAGTTCATCAATTTTCCGACAAATATTTCGTTTATTGGAAATGAAGCCTTTATGAATTGTAATATGTTGACAAGTTTTACGTCAGCAGTTCTTAATGATTTATCCGACAGTGCATTTCACAGGTGCAACTCATTAACGACAGTTAAAATAGATGAAGCTCCAATTAAATCATTACCGACCCAAGCGTTTTTCAACTGCGTTTCTTTGACATCTATTTTGCTGCCTAATTCTCTCACAAGTATTGGCCAGAGCTGCTTCGAAGGTTGCACAACTTTGTCGACAGTCATCTTTCCGCCAGCTTTGTCTTACTTAGGAAACAACTGTTTCATGAATTGTGCATTGACAGTTTTAGATATTTATTCATGCTCTAACCTGAAAAACATTCCTGATTTTGCATTCAGCCATAATCCTTTGTCCAATATAGTTTTCAACCCAGAGATTGTCAAAATAAGCTATGAATCATTTTCTTACACAAATATAGCAAACTTCACGACTCCTCCCTTTTTGCAAACAATTGGAAGCAGCGCGTTTAGAGACTGCACGTCCTTGGTAAACATCACAATAACTAGTGACTCATCATTAGAATCATTTGGTTCTGGCTCTTTCAGAGGCTGTATTTCGATTGAGAAAATCGAGTGCTCGAGTTCATCATTTACGGTTTTGACTGGCGCTCTTTTCAACTCTGAGCGAAATTATCTCATTTTATATCCACCTGCCTCTGATGTCAAATATTTCTCGATGCCGGCATCAACAAATATCATCAATGACTATGCATTTTATGGATGTCTTAATTTAATTTCAGTTTTCATACCTACAAACAGCGTCACGCAAATTTCGAATAACGCGTTTGAAGGTTGCAAGAACTTGAAATGGGTAAACATACCTAAGAGTGTAACATTTATCGGTGTTAACGCTTTCTTGAACTGTAAAATGCTCAGCTGTGGACTAGAAATAGAAAACAGACAACCAACATATCTGTCTAAACTTGTCAAAGATGCAAAACTTAACAAAATATGCCTGAAAGATTGTGATGCATGTGCCACTCCAATCTGCAGGAATGCATATACATTTAGCTGGATGTTATTCATTATGCCATTCATCATTCTTTAATTTCATTGAAACTAAAAATTTGGTTTAAATCTCTAAAATATTGATGGATCCGCATCAGCTAATTAATCTAACCAGTTTTCTGATAAAAAACATAAACACATTTAAATTGACAAAAAAAATGAGTCGTAAATTTCAAAATGTCGAGGCATAATTTTCACTAAAAAAAGACAGAGAAAATCAGCATTCAATAACAGCCAAATAACAACATGAAGTGATATGACCCATATTTTATAGTTCTTAATCTTCAAAAAAGCAAACTACAAAAAAATAGAAAAAATTTGAAATTATACCGATTATATTAAAATATTAAAACAAAACAAACACTTTATATAAACATTAAACAAAAATCAATTAACTGGATCAGGTTCCGGTAAGCTTTCAGTTGGTTTCTTCCTGAATTTGAGAAAAAGCATTACACCCAGCACGACAGCGACAGCAACGAGCGCAACACCCGTCACACTGGTTGCTACTATCAGTCCTTTTTCCAAACTTGTGTATTTACTTGAGTCTTCATGATGCTCAAGGAAAGCTTCAGGAATACCTTCCTCGCATGGCTGCAGCGTGACATCATTGTTGAACAGTCTTGGGTTTGCGTATTGGTTTGTCGCTTTGTAATCAGTCAGAAATGGAAGATTGCTGATCGATCCACTAATGTAGTACTCGCCTTCATAGCAGACTGCGTAAAGATATGGGGAGTTGGCAAAGGACGCCGTGTTGACATACTTCACAGAAGAAGGAATCTTGATGACTGTCGTGCCCAAAGTTTTATCGTAAACTTTCTGATCATTAAAATAAGCGGAGTCGATGTAAGGATTTATCGCTCTCGGTCCCATAATAATAACAGAAGCTGGCGCTGTATAAGGGTTCGGCAGTGTTCCGAATGTAGTTATCATTGTGCCACTCTGCTTGTCAATCAATGCATTGTTTTCAACGGCAAATATTGGATGAGAGCCTCGAGAGAATTCGATGTTGATGTTCGGTGCACCGACGAATGCGTCACTGGAAACATCTAAAATGGAATCAGGAATCACAAGCGTTTCAATGGATGAATCCTTAAACCAGTTTACATTATTTCCGCTTTGGTCAATGCCTGGGATGTAAGTTAAACCATTACCAAGCGTCACTTTCTTCAGCGACTTGCACTTTTGGAATGCGCCATAACCAACGTTTATCGCTGTGTCTGGGACAACTATCTCTGTTATTGCAGTCAGTACGAAAGCGTAGTTGCCAATAGCCGTCAAAGTCGGCGACATCTTTATGTTACTCAATGACGTACAGCCCCAGAAGCACATGTCTGGGATGTGGCAGATTGACCCGAAGTCGATAGTCTTCAACGAGACGCAATTCCTGAAAACATTCTGCCCGAAGTATGAGCAAATAGGAGGGAATGTGATAGAAGTCAAACCGTAGCAGTTCTCAAAGCATGAATCGCCAATACCAAGCAATTCAGTTTCGATTGAAATGCTGCTTAAATTGAAGCAGTCGTAAAACATGTAACTAGGGAAACTCTTCTCAAAGTTGAAAGGGTCCATAAGAGCAGCATTATAAGCAGGTGCTGTCTTTATGCTGTACACGAATTCCGTGATGCTTTGGCACTCGCTGAACGCATAAGACGAGAAACTGGCGAAGTTGTTCACAACAATCTTCTTCAAACTCTGTGCGTTGGATGAAAAAGCGTAAGCGGCGACATATAAGACAGAGTCTGGTATTATATAAGTGCTTGCAGTGTTGCTTGCCAGATAATAATACATAATCGTCTTTTCTGTGTTGTAGACGACATTATCTGAAACAACAAGTTTCTTATTATCGATGAATTCGATTTCCTTGAGGGAAGTACAGTTGATGAATTCTTGAGGCAAAAACTCAGGCCACTCTGATCCAATGATTAGTTTTTGGAGCTCGTGCATATTTTGGAATGGAAAGTTTCTTACGTTAAGCTTTTTGTTGATTTGAAGGGTCTTAATCCTTGAATATGAAAAGGCTTGGTCTCTTACATAAGAAGCAGTGCCCAAATCCAAAAATTGTATCGGACCAGTTGACATGAATGATGATGCTGAAATAGCATAAAGATTACTCGGTAACTCTACGTATTCCAGTGAGGTACAGTTGCAGAAGCATGAGCCTGGGATAGATGCTACTCCGCTTATGATTGCTCTCTTGAGGCCTGTGCAGCCTTGGAAAATGCCGGTGGCAAGAGCTGTGCTAACGTTAATCGATTCGATGGACTTGCATCCGAGGAAATTGTAGTTGCTAACACTGTACTCTTTTGGTATATCAGTTATTTTGATTTTTAGGCAGTACATGAAGGAATAACTCAGAAGATAAAGCTTAGGATTCCATTGTGGAATTACTAAGTTCTCACAGAATGCAAAAGCATATGAGCTGATTTGTGTGACCTTTGATAAATCGAATGTTTCGAGTTTGCCGCACATATAGAAAGCGTAGCTGTCAATGGAAACAAGCTGCGGTGATGCAAAAGATCTAAGGTTGATGCATGACCTGCAGAAACTTTGAGGAACATTGGTAACGTTGACAATGAGTTTTTCTAAGTTCATGCACTCAGAGAACATGTATCTGTTGATGACGTAATTGTTTGGAACAGATACAAATCTTAGCTCTCTGCACCTATAGAAGGCGTACTTTCCGATTGTGCACTGTGTGACATCTAAGCTAAACACGATTTTCGATATCATGCTTTGTGCGAAAGCGTAGTCGCCTATTGATGTGATTTTTTCTGTTAAAGTGAGTGTTATAAGTCCAGAGCCCTGAAACGCAGAATCTTGTATAGTTGTAATTGTGTCAAAGGGAAAACTGGCAAGTTTTATGCAATATTCAAAGCTAGATTTGCCTAAAACTTGTACGCTTGACCCGATGACAATTTCAGTAAGTGCACTGCAGCGAGCGGCAAAGGACTGGCCTATTTGAAAGAGATTTTGGCCAATTTCAATTTTTTCAAGAGCTGAACCTTCAAAAACTGACTTTCCGAGTGTGGAAATCTTTGTAAGTTTGACGGATATTAAATTATAGCACTCGTAAAACGCATTATCTTCGATTGATTCAACACTGTCGAGATTTATTGACTTTAAACTTGAGTCTTTAAAGCAATTGGCACCTATAGAATATATATTTGTGCTAAGAGCAACTGCTTTGATGTTTGATCCGCCTGCAAATAGCGAATCTGGGAGAGATCTTAAATTCGTTGCTTGAAATTGTACTGAATAAACACGTTTAAAATAGTCGTATGCAGTTAAATTCGTAATTTCATTACCGGATATCGTAAGCGTGTTGATATTATTTGCAGCAATTAGATAACTGATTTTCTTTGTGTCCTTTAAATCATCAGGCTTCGATATAATCAGCTCCTTCCCATTGATGACGGGTTCAGACTCCATTAAAACGGGCCGATTCAATAAGGACGAAAAAAACAGAAATCTATTCATGCAAAAAAAAAAATTTCCTTGGCACGTAAACAATAATTTATCTGTCACTTTTTGTATGATTAAAATCTCAAATTATTGATGTATAATGATAAAAATTGATATCGAGATTTAAATTTTTGAATGAAATGAACGTTAAACCGCTAGGCACGTTTATCTGTCATGTAATTTAAATTATATTGTCGTGTAAAGTGCAAAATTTGATGAATAAACAATGAGATCTTAATCTGTTAGAATTCAATAGTGTAATCCTTTGACATTATATATACCAATTCTCATCTTAATATTTTTAATAAATTCCTTGCTGATGTTTAATCGATATTCACCATCAATTTATAATATAATAGTAAAGAAAGATATTACATGATATTGAATCTGAATACGGATTCGCTTTCAAATGATATTTGATATATTTTTACTCTATAAATCAGACCCATGACAAATATAATCATTGAATAAGCATGCTATATTGTTTTAATAAACATATCACGTATGCGGTGACGAACGGTAAGGTTTTTGAACATTCACAAATATTTACATGTTCTACACCATCAAGGTACTTGATTTTATTCATATTTTGGTAAACAGATTGGAATCAAATGGTCTGTGAATGTTTTAATGGCTCATAAAAAAAAAATATGACAAAACATAGTTTATTGAGCTCTTACTTACATGGAGGGTTCGGAATTTAGCAAAATATTGGTTTATCCTAAAGCATATTGAATTTTCATTGAATCAGATATTGTTCTTTTTATATTAATTGAGTAAATAGAAATGATATTTATGCAATTGATGCTAAGTATTAAATATTATCATATTCATAATTCATCTGTTTAAGAGATATTCTATGAATGAAATTTAACATCAAGCTTGTAATGTTGATTTTATCGGGCATAATGCTGATGTATCGAATTTATTTTATTACTCTACCTAAAAGAATCTTCATTGATATTTCATTCGCTGCAAATTATATCCCAATAGAAACAAAAATGAAGATAGAGCATAATTATTCTATATATCGACTAAATTTTCATAATAAAGCGGTTTCATTAATGCTCATAATGTATTATAGTTTCAATTATATAGTTGCATATTCAAAGCATGCGAAAATTCCAATCCTTAAGAATCTAATGTCATATAATAGTTTACATTATAGGTTTTCAACATATGAAATGATAAAAAATAAGATAATGGAACTCATATTGGCGTATTCAGTTAAAAATGAATTGAAGCAATAATCACTATTCAATATTAATTTGTTATTGATATTGCTTCTAAACAGTGGTGAACCATGAGAATATTTGTTGTTTTCGATGAAAAAATTATGAAATTTGGGAAATAAAGGAGATTTTTGGATAATATTTCAGTATAATGCATTTATATGAAGGATTATGTTAGATTCTGCATTTATTGACCATAAAATCACTGCTCAATATAATCTGGTTAATTTAGGATGAAATCATGAGGAAACTTAAGAAATCGACGATATTCATGATAGAAATATATGTTTTCAGGTTGAAAATGATGGATATCTGTGATCGGTGTGATTGTATTTTTCCCATCGAAATTTTGTTATGGTTTTAAAGAGATGGATGAAATTACCCTATATCACGAAAATAAATCAATTGAATGTGGGTGATTATTCAATTGTGATACGAATATAAAACAAAAATCAATATTATTAGGCTCTATATAATAACTTTAGATATCGAATAACTATGGCATAAAATTTCAACATTCAAAATAAATTTTTTGAAGAATATTGGTAAGAATCATATATGGATCAACATTGTTATTTGTTTGAACAATTTTTTTGAATGAATCTCATGAAGCAAAAGATTTTCAAAAGCGAAAAAGTAAATGAACAATTCTTTATAAAATCAATCATATTAAAATGCACAATCAAAAGGCTTCATATGGAGAAAATTTGATCAATTAAAACAAAACTTTGATATTCAGCTCCATTTGTTTCAGATATTTGTATAACATGACTTCCTTAGATTCAAAAGGAAAATTGAAAATCATTCAAATTATTGAATTTTCTATAATAGAAATCTGAACTTTCGTTATTTATCAATATATCTTCAATAGTGTAATAATATTTTAAAATAATAATCTAAAAGCTAAAGAAATATCTCGGAATTAAATTTATATATGCTTCTAAGATTAAAATATATTCATTCTTGTGTATTTCCTAATCTTCTATACACGTTTCATCGGAATATATAGAAAAATTGAGATTGATTTTAGCCAAATTCAGTGATTTTAGCCTGTATGAATATAAATATTTATTAATTTGAATAGAAAAAGCATTTACTTAAACAATTCATGATCATAATGACTCAAATCTCGAAAATTTCCTCCCAATTTGGAACAGATAAAGATGATGATAGTATATCGTCAAAGTTGAATATGTTGTCCTTTTCGTCGCTGGAAAACACATTATCTTGCATTAAACCTTTGGGGTTAAATATTTCCACTTTGTCAGTTTGTTTTTCGATTTTATCATTGTAAATTGTAATTGGAGGCGATAATATTGCAGTTTTCTTTTGCGGTGAAGTCTTTCTATTGTAAGTTTTCAGAGATGGCGCTTTGCCTTTTGAAACAAGAAGTGCATAGCGATTCTTTATATTCACCTCCGATCTTTTTGGGAAGAAAACGACAATCTTGGACCATCTTTGACCGATTTCCTTGACTTTCTCAATCAGCAATTTATCCTCTACAAAGTTCCACGGTCCATTAGTAAGATTCGGTGATAAATAGTTCAAATATCTTTCCCTGCATTGTCTTGTTTTCTTTGTTGCCATCAAATTTGCAACTTTTTTCCAATTGTGAGTTCCATAGATAGATACCAGTTCAATAAGCTTGGCATCTTCCTCCCTCGTGAATTTCTGCTTCTTAGGATGATCAGCTTCAACTATCTCGTCTACGTTGCTAACAATCATCAAAAATAAAAAACTTTTGATTTCTGCTCTCAATTTTTTTCTTTTGCAACGAAACAAAACGCATATCTATATGTAATTAGCCCATTTTCATCAATTAAATGATAGAGAATTTTCTGTGTGGTTTATTTCAAAAATAGTTGAATATTTCGAATTCCCATACGATAAACTATGGCTTTTTTCGATGAAATCTTTTCAAAAGCTTTTTGTCAATTTTTATTTAATTTCCGATCAAAAAATAAAAAACTTTGAGGTCCTCAGAAAAATTATTTTATCACCATTCTTTATAATAATCTTACAGTATCAAAAAAAGAAAATATAATTTGAGTGGAAAATTATCGTCGTTATTTTTGATTCTTTCTCAAAAGTAATATAATTATATGATCTAAATTATTTTATTGTGCTATGGAAATTATATCGAAATATTTAATTATAATTATTTATTGTTGTGATTTTCAGATATCAAGTACAAATAAAAGTATTCCATGGACATATCCGGGGCTGTCAATAGCGATAAGAAATAAATGTAGCAATTATTTCAATTTCAGACCTGTGGTTCAAGCAGAATAAATGTGTAAGGGCGTAGGGAATTGGAACATTCACAACAGTCTGTCAATATAAGTAAAAGAACAAAGATGTGAACGTATTGTAAAAATTGAATTACAATTAATATTTTTCTTAGATATTATTGAGAATAAAAAGCCGAAATTATGTGAATATCACTGATAATATCATAAATTGCGATTTGATGTAACATGAATTGGTTTTTTTCTAATAATTTTCAAATATTGAAATGAAAATATTAAATTAAAATCAGAAATTGAATAATAGCGCTTTATAAAATAATTCCATTCATTAAATGGAATTATTATACATCTTTTTGTATAATTATTTTTGCTTTTTTTTTAATTATGAATAATTTCTTTAAAACTATTGCTGCACTCGGTTGATTATATGGATGATGCGAGCGAATGTGTTATGTATTGACCTGATTATTGCGAATCAAGGTTTTGCGGGCTTAATACAGAAAAATATAAATGCGAAATTTTATTTCGTTAGAATTGATAATTTTCTCAAATTTTCTGATGACCTCTTTAATTTGACAAAATTTTGGTTTCTTCAAATTGTTAGATCGAAAATAAACTGGGAATTCCGATGTTATTTTTGATCGTTCAGAAAAATTGAGAGATCTCAAATTTCTCACAATTAAAATCTAGACTGGTGATGATATCCCTCATTCCAACATGACTATTCCGGTATATAGTTTGTAAATATCTAAAAATTAGAATCAAATATGAAAAAATTTAAATCTGAACACAAAAATATAAGAATTTAATCTTAATTACGTCTTATAATAAATATGTATACTGTGTTGTTGTTAAATCGAAATCAATTTTTATAAAATATGCTAAAATAGATAAAATACAATTTCACCAAGAAATGATGAACCCATAAACATATATTTGAAACTTCGCATAATATTATCAAATATTGCAGCAATTTTGAACTTTTTTATTAAAAATATAAAAATTAACCACAATTCGTCCCAATATATAAACATGCATTATTACATCAGTTCATTATGTCAATAAACAACTAGAATTTATTCAAATAAAATATTTGATTTCATCAAAAAAAAAAAATAATATACTGTAAACCAGCATTACTTCATTGATATAAATGAAGATCTAAATTAACGATTACTGCAATCTTATGAATCTAAATTAGCTCTAGATATAATCACATTGATTATTTGTGTTGTTTCATCATCAGTATCCATCATTTTATCCTCTAAAACTGCATATCCATCAATTCTCATCATTGTATCTATGAAAATATCTTTTCTGGATAAAAATAAAAGTATTTCTATACATAATTGCTGAATTTTTGGAGATGATTCGACGATTAATAACAATGTTTCCAGAAACTGTTCGTCAATAAAGTTGTCAACATTAACAAATCCGGATTCAAACATTAATTTGATGAATCTTAATGTTTGTTCTTTCACCTTTGTATGTTCATTTATGAATTGATACATTATTGCATGAACAATGTCAGATTGAACTATATGCTGGAATGAAGGCTTATTAAAATTATAAATTTCCATTAGATAATTAACTATTGATGCCTTATTAGGAAAATGCTGCGATTCAAGACACCTTATAATAGTATCCGGTCCAATATCCTGAAAAACATTATCAAATTGATCAAATTTGAATGATATTAAAATTAGCATTTCTATTGCATAATTCATGATTTCCGGGTTATTATTGTTGATATGACGCTTCATTAAATTAGTAAAGAAATCTATGTCATCAATTTGATCTGAATTTCTCGAATTTAATATATTATAGCAGGAAATTGTGATATTTAAATCCAAATCGCTCATATTGACTTCAACGAGCTCTTTGAGAATGAATACGAGTCTATTTTGTTGCTTTTTCGATAAAAGTGGAGAAACCTTAGAAAGGTGACAAAGTAATTCAGCAGAATTTTTCTTCAAAATTGGATCATTAGAGAAAAGTAGGGAATCTACGCACGATATTAAGTTATTTAGTGAGTTTTCGCTGATTTCATTGAGTTTCGTAGTATTTTGGATGACGTAAAGCAATAAATTGAAAAACGGTGATTTGAATTTCTGAGGGAATGTATCTATAATACTGCTGAATAGGTCTACTATGCCTAAATCTATGTATCTATCGATGAATATGTTGTTCATTATTAGTATTTTGTATAAGATAATGATAAGTTTTTCTGTGATGTGTATATTAAGTGTTGGAGAAGGATCACCTTCTTCCCTATAGTAGTTAATGTATAATATCTTGAAAACAACTTCGAGAAAGTGAGAATTCATAACGATATCTATGATTTCTTCTGAATCAAATGTACAATGTTGTAAAATGCTTAGAATTAGAATCACCATCCTACTGTTGCTCACTTGATCAGCATTGTAGCCATCATCTATTTCTTCTACAATCATTCGAATTCGATCATCTCCGTAAATTTGCTCTTGAATCACTTGACGTTGAAAGACAACTTCCGTGTATGGTCTTGTGTTCATGAAACTCTTTAGAAAGCTCTGCTCTTTGTAATCCTGCATTTGTAAAATAAATAAATTAAATTTACGATAAAAGTTGAAAGGTGATGCAAATGGGCATAATTATAGTGACCAAAAATCAAAACAATCGATGTCAGAAAATTTGAGAAAAAGATAAAACGATAGATTTTCATTCTTTTATTTCTATTGATTTGTATATGTTGACGTGTATATAAACAAATTGCATCAAATTCTTCAGAAAATGTTTAAATTTTTAAAAGAGTTAATCACTTCTCATAAAGTGGCCAATAAATCTTATTCCAAGCAACAACATTTCATACAAACATAAATAACATGATTAGATACAGTTGCTTTTCGTGAAATATCTATGTGATTTTGCGAAAAGTTGAGCAGAATAAGAGCGAAATAAATTTCATAATATTATTGGCAAAAATAATGCTGTGAACGATTTGAGCGCACACTAATATTACCAACATCTTCTTTATCAAGAAATAGATGGTTTGTGTGGGTTAATATTGATTAATTATCGAATTTTTCGATTGATATTTTCAATAAAATCTTTTGTTTATTGGAAATCAATAATGGACTGCAGATGAGACAAATAAAGCAAAATTGTGCTGTGAAAACTGCGAATTATGCATTCAATTTGTGAAATTTTGGATTTTGCTGAAACTGTCACTTTTTAAAATGGAAAACACAGAAACAATTCATGTAAATTTCAAAATATTGGGTAATTCAGCCATTGAGTCACTTGATTTGCCGGTAGACTGCGGGCTTGAGACATTGAAAGTATTAGTTTCCGATTTTTGTCATATTCCGATTGAAAATATGCGAATTTTGTTCAAAGGACGCGCATTTAAAGCATCAGATACACTACAATCATTAGGGGTGAAAAATGAGGATACTATTATAGTTGTTCCTCAAAGGAAAAATAATCCACCTCCAGTAGCTGATCCTCCTGCTCCACAAGTTACAGAAGTACCAGCTCCAGCACCAAATCAGCCTGGAAATGCTGCATCTCCAGCTCCACAAACACAAAATCAGGAAAACCAAGACTCACCTGAAAAGAAAGAGCTTAGAAAGAAGCTTGCTCAACTACAAAAAGCTATTACAACACTTAATTCTCAAATTGTTGAACTTCAAGCTAAATTATCAGATCAAAATACACAAATTCCCCAAGAAATAGAAACACTCAAACAAAAAGTCGATGAATCTACAAGATCTTTACAAGAATTATCACAAAACTTGAATTATGAAAGTTCACCAGCAAATACAACTGAAACTCCAGCTCCAGAGCCAGAACTAGTTGATCCTGATAGTGAAAGAATTGCTGAGCGTCCACCTCCAACTCAAAATCCAGGAAGGCCAAATCTACCAATAAATGATTTAATTAGCAGCATTTTTGGTGGTGGACAAAACGCTGGTAATAACCAAAATGCTCAGGTTCAAAATCCTCAGCCAACTGGAGTTTACTTCACACCACAACAGATGGAGATTATAAATGCAGACATTGCAAGAATGAATGCAGAAGGTTATATTAAACCTCTCAATGATACATATAGGGCCACTGAAATTTATGGGCATACTAAGGTTTAATTTTTTATATAGATTTATATCTTAATAAAGTTTATTTGAATATAGCTTACAACAATCATATGATATTTGTCTCAAAAAATATTTAATAGCTTTGCATTCAATGGCAAAAATTACTTTAAATTCGAGTCTAATTTGATAATTTGATTGGTAATACTGCACAAAATTTATTCATTTAATTAAAATATGCTAGATTATTTCTTGATACTAGCTTTAAATCATCTACATAAGTATATTTTAATTTGATTAAAATTAAAATTGTATTATTAATATTCTAAAGCATGAGTTTTATATGAGGTTGATGTGATATTGCAATAAAGAGTGGAATATATCTATTATTAAAGTAGAAAATTAAATCAAAAATTATTTAAAAATACAAACAAGAAAAAACAAAACAGAAATCAATTCAGCACTTAACGAGCTTAATAATAGATTTTCTGAAGTTTTGTGTTTTGTTATCATGGACTAATCGATTAAGTGAAAGATTCGAACGAGATAATGGAGCATTGATTTTTCTCTGACATAATGGGATATATTGATACATTTCTATCTTCTTATATTCGCAATTTGCTTTTGTATATTGCTCGATAGGTTCGAAAAGATGAGAATGCATCTCACCGTCAGCCATTACTTGAAGTAAACCAGCAGAATTTGATGGGCTTTGAGAATAAAGGCTAGATGAGAAAACAGTAATGACTTGGTGATTCAAATGGCGTCTTATTCCATTGACGCATTCATGTCCTCTTATAATGCATCGTAAATTGTTCAAATTCAAGAAATATTTTACGGCTGATGAACCGTAAAAATCACCTTTGCCTCGTAAGTTATCTTTGAACCATTGAGTATCTTCGCATGGGTCACTCCACATCATTCCTTCGATTAAAGTTGGTTCTCTGCTATCTAAAACCGGGGGTGGATTTTCATTCTCAAGTAGAACAACAAGATCGTTATCAAATCGAGTAATTGGTCGTTGAAGCTCATCTATTTGTGAGACTTTCTTCAGTGCTGGACATATTCCACCGTGGACTAAAAATATATTATCATTTAATATTCCTGCTAAAGGCATCCAAGAGAATGCTTCATTAAATAGATTATAGATATCTTCATCGTACTCCGCGATCACTTGCGCTTTAAACCCATACATTGTATTTACAGATTCAAACTCGTGATTTCCTCTGAGTACATAAACCTTTGACGGATACAAAAGCTTCAATGCGAACACTAGAATGCAAATCTCTATCGAAAAATCACCTCGATCAACGTAATCGCCCAAAAAAATATATCCGAAGTTCATTGCTGAGCCGGTGAAGGAAAAAATGCGCAACAGGTCCCTTATATTGCCGTGCAGGTCTCCAACTATGTTGTAGTTGCCTGAAATGCGCAGTAAAGTGTGCTCATTTTGAAATATTTGAATAACATTATACAACATAGTTTCTAGGTCTTCTTTTTCGAGCTTTGGCATCTTGATCTTTTCTTTCGTGTAGTCCTTCTCCTTCTTGACATCCTCCATCATTGCAAGAAATGCATCGAAAGTATTTCTCGCTTGCATTTTAGTTTTCTGAAAAAAAAAAAAAAAAAGAATTGATTCAAAAGTGGAAATTCAAAAATAATAATCTAAATACAATGTTGTAGTACCCTTATTTGCAAATGTAAAAAGATTCTATGAAGAATGATCGTGCACATTGAATGTGAAAATTCTTTGCGAGTTCAGTATAATGTTTAAAATGATATTACGATTTTTTGATTTTTTTTTTTTTTTAAATGGTATTGAATTTTTTGAAGACAATTTTTAAAAATTAATTATGATGATAAATTAAAAGAATTTATCGATAAATAATTGAATTGAATACAATTTCTGTAAATTTTGTAAATGTCAAATTCGACTATATAATATAGTTCATATTATTCATAGTTTTTTTTCAATTTTTTGTTTTCATTCAAAATTCTTCGGCAGCATAAAACATCCACTATATCCTTATCTGAAAAAGAATTTTAAGTTTCCATTTGAAAACAAAATTGAAAGAAATTTGAAAACGAGCTGACCAATTATGAGAATGACTCAAATTCTTCGTAGATTCTGATATGTTGTTGTCTGACGGTAATAATTTTAAAGTTTTGTCCATTATTTTGGACACTCAATTTTTTTCACTTTTTATGACATAATGTTTGATTTTGTCATGATATTATAATCTGTGCCATTTAAACATCATATATAATTAACAATTTTCAATTTTTTGCAAAATGTGAATAAAAGGAACGAATATCATATTCATGAGCAACTCAAGAAAGCAATAGTATCAAAAGATTGCGAACGAATTCATTATTTGCAACAAACTTTTTTGAAGTTGATTACTTAGCTATGACACTGGATCAATTTGTTTCATACAAATATAGAAAGAGATGTACGAAATTTCAAGACATTTAAAATAAAAATTATTTTATGCAATTTAAATTCTGCAATTGTTAGCCACTTCAATTCATCGAATAGATTTAATGAGTACTATAAATATATATCAAAGAATACCAGCTTTGAAACTCATATGCATTGAAGGAAATCATATTTAATATCTATTGATAGAATTAAATGGTACATACGAACTATAAACATGTAAAGCATCTGAAAGCGCTTGATTTTCAGACTCTAAAATACAGTCACCCTAAAAACCCGTCGAACGCTGTGCAAACCCGTCTAACGTCGTTTTTTTAGCGTAAAAATAGCATTTT